>JALPQI010031719.1:0-20439 GCA_025490895.1 Thaumatotibia leucotreta | reverse complement strand
CCACCTCGGCGACTGATCGAAGAAATGGATGTTTAAATCTTTTAGGGCGGACGAATGTTACAACCTCATTTTATATAACTCATCATTGATCATAGAGAACACTACCATTAATGTCATGTCATGTATGTTACTTCACTTTTGATTGTCAACGAATTAAATAAACATATATTTTAGCAAATTATGTAATTTATATCACTAGGCAAGATGCCATTCAATCGTATACGATAAGCGATAAGTCACGTGACCATCACCATAATAATGTATGGAAATGGTCATGTGAGTTTTCGTTGGAATCTGTAATTCTCATACGCGTATGTATGAGAAACATCAGAACGAGATCGATCTCAACGTTACTTCGATCCCATATCTAAAGAGATTTTTTCTTAATTTGTAACTAGTTGTATAAATTAAACTTAAGATTCTTAGCAAAAAGTGTGTAATATAAGAAGCGCAACCTGTTTGTTTTTTCTATTAGTGCATGCTGTGATCTTCAGTAAATAATAAGGCGCATAGCTTTTAAATGTGCATGATAGTTTTAAGTTCTGAAACTGTGTACTTATTGTTGAAGGTCCAAATAAAATAAAATAAAATAAATTACTTATCGCTTATCATATGTGGGTCGGTTGCAAAAGAATTGTACATAGTTAAAGCCGTAATTAGAACGAAAATCACGATGGCGTCAATTGTGTTACGAAAGTTACTCATACTAATTATAGTGTGTCATCTGCAGAGATCGGACAAATGTTCGTCATTGTTCGCAATAATATGGATACAACTCAAAATTTGATTAAACGAATAATTTCTTGAAATTTGATTTCGAAGCTTTGAGTTGGTAGACTATTCTCAAAGGTTTCCATAGTTACCGGTGTCAAATAGGTAATTATCTGAAAATGATTAATTTTTCAATCAACTTTGGAGTCATGTCCATATTATTGCGAGCAATGACTCACATTTGTCCGATCTCTGGTCATCTTCGTTGTCCAAAAACCTTTGGCAGTAGAAAATGGCGTCATAGGTATTTAAATAATGTAGGCACGTATTGTTGATCACACATAGAAAATTTGAATTTGAGGCCTTTTTTCATTGGTAAAAGATGTTACACAAAATTTATCAAAATGATGACGTTACATTTTGTGTTAATTAAAGGGCTTTAACTATGTCCAATATTTTTTTGGAATCAACAGTAGTAGTTGTAGGGTTGTATAAACATAGGCCTGCCACAATGGTAACACACTGTATATTGCTTAACAATTTCGTTGACAGTAAAAGAGTTAAGAAGCGTTAACCATCCCATCCCGCCTGTCGACGTACTGTCACCGAAAGGTAACACACTGTATACTGGTTTGCCAATAGTTCAACAGCGGGCCACAGACGATCAGTTTTAACTGTTGACTTAAAAATAATCTAATGAAATTTTGATTAGATCATCAGTTCAACTGCACAGTTTAAAGATTTGCCTACACACGTAAGTTTTAACTGAACAGTTTGACTGAAAAGTTAAAATTCAGCAGTTAAAACTGATCGTCTGTGGCCCGCTTAGTTGATACCAACTGAGTAGCGTCATGCCGCATATCAAGGTGTTTTCAAACCAAAAGAGCATTCGCTATTCTAACCCCCCACTCTACGAAATTCAATCGTTACACAAAACATGATTGGTTGATTTCGTAGAACGGGGGATAGAACAGCGAATGCTCTTTTGGTTTGAACGCACCTTCACACACTGTACATTGCTTAAAGCTGTATAAGCATAGGCGATGGTAACACTATATACTGGTTTGCCAATAGTTCAATTAAGCAGATACCAACTGAGTAGCGTCATGCCGCCACCCTGTAGTACCGCCAGCAGCGGCGCGGCGGTGAAGCGCCAGCCGCCGCGCTCGCGACTTGCGCGTGCCGCGCGCAGCGGCGCGCCTGCCCAGCAGCACAGACGCAGAAGGAGCGCTAGAGCGCCTTCCACGTACATCCCCTCATCGGATACTAGTGTAAATATTAAAAAATAAAAGTACTATGTAAAAGAAACAATCATTGTGAAAAAATTAAATAATCATAATCATTTAATGTAACATAAAAAGGATCTTACATAAAAGGTGTTCTTCTATAAATAAAAATGTTCTGACCTTTTTAGGAATTTTTGACAGCATGTAAATGTGTCCTTAGGTACCTATTCCCATAACATTTCGTCTGTTAACAACCAAAACTCACTAAGTAAGAAATACCTACTTGAAATAAAGCTCGTGGCTCGTATCTAAGTTCCGATTCAGTACTGGCATACGAGGTTGCTAAGAGTTTTGACAATCAGCCGATGGTAATAAAATTCCTTTCAAGTCATCAACCTTTCGTCCTTCATAATATGTCCACTATGATGACGCTACTGCCCATCATCAATCTTGTAGAATGGTCAATGACACTTCAATCCCTTAGTCGACTCTTACGACACCCGCAGGAGGAGTTGGGGTGGTGACAAATGTATTCTTACTGCTGTCACCACACGGCAAATTAACTAATTATGAAATATATTTGGAACTCACCATAATTATTAAATTGTTTGTCATCCAGAGACGGTGTTGATTTCATAGTCTTATTCATAGGTACAAATTTGTTTTCGTAAGTAATCTCAATTTTTTTTTCTTGTACTTAATTAAAATACTTTTTTAAATAATAACTTTATCATACTAGTATCCGTTACAAATAATCTAATACTTTTATCCAATACTAATTTGTTAAAATTTTTAAATAAGTCTTCTAAATGAATTAAACAGAAATTTAAATGTAAATAATGAAATTAATGAACCACATCAAGTAGGCTCGAGGTGCCGCGCAAACTGTTCAACTGAATTAAAACCAACAGGTGCCTTTGCCAAAGATTTAAAGAACCTAGATGTGGCTTACTGTGATAGGTTGTAGCCATGAGTAGGCCCAATGAGGGTTTTCTGAAATGACGTTCACCAGGGCGGCAGCACTGAGGCGTCAGGTCCAGAAACTTGTCTAAATTCTCAGAGCGCCTATATGAGTTAATAAAAGTATATAAAAAAATAAAAATACCTTCTAGTTAGTTTTTCTTTGTAGTTAGAGAATTGTGTTTCTTAGCGAGACCTTACGGCTAAGTGGCGCCAACTAGTGGCATACGTTTTCGAGAAAATCCTCATTAACCCAATTAAAAAAAAAGTACATTAGTACATTTTATTTTAGGGTGGTGTTAAATCTTGCCGTGGTTGTCGTAAGAGTCGACTAAGGGATTGAAGTATCAATGAAATTATAAACGATTGATGATGGTATGGGCATCATCATAGTGGGCGCACTACTCCTATCGCCAACATGCTTGCCCAGTTTGGTGATTATGGGCATTATCCTGATGCGTCCATGAACATAGTTAATGGGAGAGACCTACTTTCAGCAGTGGATTGAGAGAGGCTGTAGATATAATTTTGTGTGATAGGAAAATATCCTACAACTATTTCATAATTTCTAATTACAAAGTTGACGCAGGCTCATGTACATTGTTCTAGATCTGTGATTCCGGAAGGAACATTTCGGGTGTTTATTTACTTAAGCCATGGAAATAAATGTCCCCCTAAATGACGAATCGCGCCACGCCTAAACTAATAGACTCGTCTGCTAAGGTACTTTCAATATTTACAATGTTTCAAGTATCTAACGACTAGTGATGTACTCGTATCCTTTAGGGTGGTCCTTAGTTTTGCAATTCTGTACGATATTCGAACCAATAAAGGAGCTCTTTGTCCTGCCGATTGCAACTTTCTATGGGACACCCTCTCATTTTGTTATTTTATAAATAAACCATGTCGCTACCGAAGTAATAAAAATACGGCTAATGATTTTGCCTTTCTTGAAATTCGTACTTCGGTAGCGACACCTAATTTTTGTTTATAATAATTGAAAAAAAAACAAATATGGTTTACTTATCTAATAACAAAATGAGAGGGTGTCTCATAAAAAAATGCTATCGGGAGAGCAAAGAGCTCCATTATTGGTTCGAGCATCATACAAAATTTCAAAAATAAGAACCACCCTAGTATATTCTTGTTGGCTGTTAACGCGAACTTGGAAATTCGGAAAATTTTGAGGATTGTTTTCTGTTACGCCAACGAAAGTTTCATAACAGTGACAAAGCGAAATCTTCGAAATATGAGGATTGTGAAGTTCGCGGTAGGGTCGCTGATTCGTTAGCCAATGCTTAATGAAAGCTAGACATGCTATTTCGTAATGGAAGTACTTATTCCGTGTGCCAGGAGAAAACCAAAAACTTTTAAGCAAATATGACCGACTCTCAATAGCACTCGTTTGTTCTGACGCATATGGTGAAAGACTTTCGTTTTGGAGCATTCCATGAAAACGTCTACTTTTTGTCCGTACGTGACGCTATGGTAGCTACCCTAATAAAATATGTTGGCTGCTAAGAAATACTGTCAAGCCTTTATATTATATTATTATGACCATACTCCTCATTTTATTTCTCAAAAGTATTGAAATGCTCCTTTATTTCAGTCTCGCTGTAAATTTAAATGTTAGATATCATATACCAAAGATAAAATACCCAAGTATATCAATGCCGGAGGTGAGATTTGAACCCACGTTGTCTGATTTCACGCTTGTGCCTAAACCACTTGACCATTCCAGCACACAATACACAGTAGTGTTACAATAAAAAAAAAACTTAAAAAATATTGACTAAAACAATTTGAGTTGTTCCATAAAATATCTCAGTGTAAAATTATCGACAAATAGAAACATCATCATCAACACCGACGCATCACTATCATCGGCCATTGGAAATGATTCAATAATGGATATTTCATTTGTTTGTTTTATTATTGAGTGAGTCATTTTCAGTTGTTTTTACCACAGCATCGATTATGTATGTCTTCTCTACTTATGTATATTTTATATGTAGATATATACTTACAAACCCAGACGTGATTAGACGTATAGTTACTAATAAGAATAAGGTGTATTGGTACTCAAAGACGCATAAATTCCTTTGGACTACGCATTAGTATTACATATACAGGATGTAACAAAAGCAGTAGTGATACGTTTAAGGGCGTATTTTGATTAAGAATAATTAGAAGGATCTTTTTTATTTTTTTATTTCGTATGGTCTGTTCGATCCAATAGGATTATCAAATCAAATTAACTAAAGGTACTTTTTTGATACCTACACCCTGATAACAGCATAATAATAAAATATATTTACTACCAAAGTCATTAACAAAAAATAGTACATTACGACACAAGTGCGAAAAACACGAAATTCGAAACGAGTGGCGATGTTTTACAACACGACCGCTAGCGTGTTTTAAATCGACACGAGTTACGAATTTCGTTTTGCACGTGTCTCGTACGACGTTTTTTAGTACAGATGGCCCTCCGAAGTTTTGGACCTGACGTAAAATGAGGCTAAAAAGTACACCATCTGTACTAAAATAAAATATTTTTAATTCTACCACTTGGTTGGCGTGATTAATATAATACCTTTACCATATTACATATTCCTAGTACTAACGGCCACCGAGCTGCGGTCAAACAGACAGACGGACAGAAGGACGTGGCAAAATTATAAGGGTTCCTAGCTTCCTAGTTTACTACAGAACTCTAAAAAGTTGTTTACTAAATTAGAAATACCTACGTACTTTGTTCCAACTATATGTACTTAAAGAAAATTGGTCCCATATTTTAGTTCAGCGTCTATTTTTGCGAACAAAAAAGCACTTTTATTTTAATACGTGAATCAGACTAATAATGTAATAATAATAAATGTACAGTCAGCAGCAGAGATAAGTAGACCCCCTTGCATACATACATACTGTACTGACTGTACATACATAGTCAGAAAATAAAATACTCGTAATGTAAGTCGGTAAGCCGAAAATAACAACGCATTAGGAATACCTAAATGAGCATCGTTTTCTTCACCAACGACATTTTTGTTTACTAAGGGACTATTAATAAATGCCTGATGTTTTTATTTCCTCATATATAAGTACGAAATACTTAGCATCACATGAAGTAGGTAAATATATTATGTGTTTGCTGTTTGTTGTTGTTGTGAAATATTTTCGCTCATCATAATAATATAATGTACATCAAGATATCATTTAACCCCAAGGCCTCAGCATGGTAGGCATTACTATTAAGTCGCAGCCCGAATTTTACAAGGTTCTATGATGCACACGAGGCCGGATTTAGAGGTTGAGAGGCTTCGGGGCAACAAAAGAGTGGAGGCCCCATGGCCCCCAACTATTTTCCAAATTAAGTAGACAATTTTTTTCAGTCAAGTTCTCAAAACAGCGTAAAATTTTTTTTACTAGTGTTTACTAGTTGGTATGTGAATTTTTTTATTCGAAATCTTTATTGTGGGGCCCTGGATGCACATTCATCAACTTCAGATTTGGACATTGTCCACCAAATTCATTTGAAAAAGTGTAAAATTGGGGTTGTGTCTTTCACAATGAAGGATTAAAATTCATGATTTAGCAGAGATGGAGAGTAAACTCAAACAAACTTTTATTATCACCTTAATTTATTTACGGGAAGAACTACATTATCTTGCGTCGACATTTTTCTGCATACAGATTTTCGTATAAAATACAATAGCTGGTAATGGCTATTAGAGTGACGGCACCAGTAATGGACATGGATCCACATCATCAGCCTATCTCAGTCCACTGCTGGACGTAGGCCTTTCCTATTAACTATGCCTATAAATAGACGCATTAGGAGGTAAATGCCCATAATCGCCACGCTGGGCAAGCGAATTGGCGATCACAGTAATGTGTCCACTATGATAACGCTGCCCATCATCAATCTTCTACAAAGAATGGTCGGTGACACTTCTATCCCTTATTCGGCTCTTACGACACCCGTGGGAAGAGTTGGGATAGTGACAAATGTATTCTTACTGTCATCACCACACGGCCATGGATCCAATGATGTACTATTCATTCTTACAAAGCCGTATGTTCTCGGTACTAAGATTAAAGTGTCCATCACTGGTGTCTGTCAGCTAAGTGCCCAACATTGGTGACATCACCCTACTAGGCCTCTACATTTCTCAGTAGTACATTTTGGGGCAGATTGCACAAAAATTGTAGGTACATAAGGCCTTAATCAGAACAAAAATCACTATCACGTCAATAGTGTTACGAAAGTTAGTCATATATTTACTAATTATAGTGTGACTCTGTCCAACAACTTTTGGCAGTAGAAAAATGCGTCAAAGTTAAAAAAATGTAAGTGCATATTGTTGATCGATCATAGAAAATTTTAATTCTTCGCCTTTTTTCACTGTCAAAAGTTGTTACACTAAATTTAATTTCGTAACACAAAAAATATGACGTATTTTGTATTCATTAAAGGCCTTTTCTATGTTAATTTTTTTTCCAACTCTCCTATGTGACATGCATTAAGAACATAGGTAAATTACTGTCGACTATTTAAGGGCTGATTTTTCAATCCCTTTTTAACGGTATTTGTCTTATCAGACAATGTAAGCTCTGTCCTTTTTTGACTGATGACTTGAGAAAAGAATAGTGATACATTTAACTAACGGATACATTTGTCTGGGATCGAAATATCAGTACTAATACAGGATGCAATAATTTGGTTTTGCTAATCATGGTTATAGTTGGTCAGAGATCTTCTGGAACTGAATTATTATAACCAGGTACGTCGTCACTCCACCCAAAATCTGAAATCAGAAGAAAACGTTTTAAATTTATGTGTTTGTGGTATTTTACTGACGTCTTATTTGTATGTAACAGCGACCGTCAATTGTGAAAACCCTTATTATATCACTGTTACATAAATTACCATAGGTAGGTACTATTAATTTTATTTAGCTGTCGTAGGAACAGTATTGTATGCAAAAATTCATTGCTGGTTCTTAAAATACTGAGGTCTACTATTAAAAAACAGCCCTCAGTTATAAGGATCCATCATTGTTGCATAATACTACTATTTTTTTTTAGGAGGTATTGTATGATCAGGATATCATCATCCATCCAGGAACCATCAGCGTTCCAGCCAACTCCTACATTTAACGCATGTACTTGGCGTATGGATGCTTAGAGAGGAACTGCTTTTTGTTGTAGGGCCAGGAGAACATAAACATAAAGGCGTTGAGTGGATGATGATCAGGTGGCTTATGTTGTGATGGTCTCGTTTTATCCATTTATCGTGCTACGCATTACTTTCGCTCTTGCATACTTGTTAGAAGATGATGGCAACGTCGACAAAAGATAAGACGCGGTACCATCATAAGATTCATAAGCCTACAGAAGAACATAAGCACGAAGAACAATACCCTAGCTATCAGCGGTCGGGCCGACACGTAGACAGACACTCAGCGGCATGTACTTGGCGTTACTCAGAGAGGATCTGCTTGTTTTGTAGGACCAGGATAACAGAAACAGGAAGAAAAATACCGTAGCCATCAGTGGTCGGGCCAACGCGTAGACACCCAGCGGCATGTACTTGGCGTTGCTCAGGAGGATTTGCTTGGCGAACTGGTCCAGCTCCTTGGAGACCCGCTCACATTTTGGGGCTAAGTGCACGATCAGGTGGCTCAGCAGGACCTGGGTGCGCTCTCTCTAGATAACAGTAAATAAAAATATTAATACGTTTCATCATATTAGCCGAAATACGTCCACTGCTGAACATAAAACTAAACATCTTTTAAAGATAGCTACAATGTCCTGCGCCACCCGCATCCAGCGGACGTCTGCAACCTTCACCAGGTTATCTGTCCACCTTGTGGGGGGCCTACCCACGCTGCTCCTTCCGGTACGTGGTCACCACTCGCGAACCTTTCCGCCCCAACGTTTACGATAGATATAAAATATCCTCGTATAAATGTACTCGTATCTTGCAGATAAAATTATCACTAAGCTTTTCCCCAGGTATATCAAAGGAAAAAGCTAACAGTTATATGAAAGACATATATTTTTCGAGGATGGTGGGACAGGCTCTAAAAATATTACATTTGTATTAACTAAGGAAAATGTCTGATAACAAGAGGGGGCATAATTATACAGGTACAAGATTTATTACAATTAACAAGTATTTGAATAAGGAATATCCTTGCAGTTTATTTTTAAATAAAATATTAGGTCCCTACCGGTTATTGCGTTCATTGACAATACAACATTAAGTACCTAATTGTTCTTGCGCCCAGTGATAATTCAAAATTATGTACCTGCTGACCTGCTCTATACCTGCTGCGCTACAGCAAACTTCGAAATCCACCTTCGTTGGAGTGACAGAGAAAAATCCTCGAAATTTACGAATATCGAATTTCTGTAGTAGGCCAGTTCTCATGACCACTTCCGCACCGGAGCGCCGTAATCACTAAAATAGCAGGGAAAATGTGGATGAGAACGGCAGAAAATCGTAGAGAATTCGTGCAATGAGGCCTATATCCTGCATTTGCAGTGGACGAAGAAAGGCTGCAGAAGAAGAACTACCTGTTCTGGCGTCCTATATTACTCCCTCGTCCCTATATTACTTATTTTTCCTTGTGCCCAGGGGGGCTACCACGATCACTAATGCGATTCAGTTAAGGATCTAAAATGAATCGTGATGTGTCAGTTCCATAAAACGACTGTCAAAAACTTACAAGCCGAACCTAAACTGAATCTGACATGACTGAACATCTAAGAAATAATAGGGGTTATTCGCGGATCGTCTAGAACGCAAAATGACAAGTGTGTTGTTTTGCCTACATTACAGTTTGACCATCGAGCATTATGCCAAGACAAAGATCGACTTGAAAGCAAATTACCCAACACGCAGAACGACAAGAACGCATTTTGCCTACTTTTGTCTTTTGTTTTTGCGAGTACAGTCACAAACAGTCACTAGGTATAGGTTAGGTAGGTCAGGTTCGTTAAGGTGCGGTTAAACTAAAAGAGCATTCGCTGTTCTAACCTCCCACTCTACAAAATTCGATCGGTAAACAAAGCGTGATTGGTTGATTTCCTAGAACGGGCGCTAGAACAGCGAAGTTCTTTTGGTTTAAACGCACCTTTAGGTATCTGTAAATGGCCGAAGGCCAAACTGCATAGAATAGGTGCCCCGCGTAAGCGAGGTTCCGTCGAAATCGCTTTAAAGTTATGATAAAACGGAAAAATACTGTAGACGTTTTGCGTTTTAGATCAGTTGCTACTAACCCTTTGTATGCAAAAAATATATTTTCTACTTATTATCTGAAAATGAATCATCAATATTGGTGATTAATATAACCAATGACCCACGCCATATTCTGGTTCATCTTTTGATTCTGTATCATTAAACTTTTGCACTCAACTGTTCAGACATTTTGCGTTTTAGTCATAGTGCTATGAAGGTAGTATACGAAGTAGGCATTTTGCGTTTTAGTCAATTTGAGATTTAGACCGATTGCACATTGGGTAAACTGCAGTTTAGGCAAAACAACAAACTAGTCATTTTGCGTTCTAGACTATCCGCCCAAATAACCCAATCATAGGGGACTACTATAATTTCTTAGATGTTCAGTCATGTCTGTTATAATAAAATATTACCTACCTGTTCTTGCGTCCAGTGACAAGGTTCGATGGTTAAGAGGAGTGTGACAACGTGGAATAGGCTCCAGTTGATCTGTAGCAGTAGCTCATACAGCACTTTCTCATCGTGGTCAACTGTGGAGGACCATAATTTGAGTATAATGGAAAGTGAAAACACGTGACATATATGGGCGTGCCTTGGCTGCTAGATATGTTCAATTTCCACACAGACTTTATAAATAATTAGCAGAGAATGTTGATTGTAATTACGATTCCTTACGAGTAAGGTCAGATTTTTATAGTTACCGGTGATCAATCAAATATGTAGTAACCTTTAAATGCAGCTGTCCAAAAATTAGTAAGTTTCGAAGTGAACATACAGTCATACATAATATTATATTTGATATATCAATGTGTAATTTTATTAATGCTTAAAAACATAAGTATATAAGGTCCTAATTTATTAGTTGCAGATATTTGAACACATGATACTTTACATTAAAATAATTAACTTTAAATATAAATTAAGAAATCTTTTCATGTAATTTTTTCGATTTCATTTTCCTAACAAAAAAAAATTATTATAATTTCGTCTAAAAAAAATCATCATGTGTGCATTATCACATGTCACAATAACACTGTCTGTCATGTCATCAAACGATACAATCCAAAGGAAAATAACATGACATTGACAATCAAGAAGTGGCCAGTTCCAGTTAAGTGGTACGTAAAAGAGGTATTAGAATCTGTTCAATGAGTTTTCATTTAATAATCACAAAAACAGGGTGATTTTACGTAGGAAATTTGTTTTTCCGTTTTCTCCAAAAAATCATCGTAAAAGCTATAATGTTTCACGGTTTAATATACTCCAGAGACCGAGTACTATCAGCTGTAAAAATATCTGCATCTAATAAATTAGGACCTTATATAATTGCGCTGAAATTGATTCAGACAAACGATGATACAGTACAAAAATTGTTACAAGTAGGTACTAGGGTGACAGCATTGTAAGAAGTACGTACATCTCAACAGAAGGTAGTACGGCGTGAGAACCAGGCGAAGAAACGTAGACATGAGGACGAACATTAGGAAGATCCCGTTGATCGCGTTTAGCTGTCTCGTGAGCTCGCTGATGCGCTCGTGTGAGAGAGCGAGACGGCGAATGGTGGCTTGAGCTTGTGATTGGCCCATGGAGTCTCCTGAAAATGGATAGATACAAAATCTCTTAAGGAATTCTACTAATAGGACGCTACTGACATACAGTCGCCATTAGATATATTATCGGAACGGTCAAGGTGCTCAAAAATATCAACGCCGTGATAGCATACAGTTGAGAGAGGTTTCCTCTATCTGGCATAATTTTTGTGTCCGAAACGCTCCGAAGAAGAATCCGAAACGGATAAAAACATGACACGATAATATAAAGTAGGTTAGTTTCAGGTTGTTCCATGTTAGATCTAGGTGATTGCCCAATCAATTGTATAAACGACTCATCAACAGCCTATATCAGTCCACGAGTCCACTCCTGGACAACGGCCTCTCCTTAGCCTATGCGTATGGACGCATTATATAGGAGATAAATACCCATAATTACCACGCTGGGTAAGCGGGTTGGAGATCGCAGTCACTTTAGATCGCACCATTTATTTACCGAAGATTGATGATGGGCAGAACGGCTAAGGCCGACTCTTACGACACCCACGGGAAGAGTTGGGGTTAGGGAGTGACAAATGACCCACCTAAAAGAATAATATGTATATCGAGTATATCTACTACACAGAAACAAGATTTTTAGTTACCTGTATTAGTCTTTTGTTTTGTGAAGCAGTCCACAAGGGTGCTACGTCCAGATATTGGTGCTCCGAGTAGGTCTTCCAGTACCGTAGATGGCTCCAATTCAAAATTGACTTGAACATGAAAAAATGCAATTATTTTTAATTGTATTGCTAAGACATTACATTCATTTCCTAAATTGCTGCATATTAATCTGACAAGCATACAGTTCTGCAGCAAATAACCAGTTTATTTTTGTGAAATTTGACATATTAAGCTAATAGGGTCATGTCCTGAAGCATTGTGAAGCCTCATTTGCCTTTCCAACGCTCTGTCTGGTTTACCATACCTATAGTAATTTTCATTTCATCAACGCACTAAAGGAGCAATCATTTTACTGATGCTCATATGACATCGTATTGGCGCTTGTGGTTGAACGGTAAAACGCACGGCTGCTATGCAGCGGCCGTGGGTTAAATCCCCGGCGCGTAATAATGTGTTTTTCAAAAAAATACGTATGAAATATCATTTATTGTTTAGAAGTGTGTTACGGTGAAGGAAAGCAAAATGAAAGCACCATGAGGAAACTTACATACAGCTGCTGTATGTAAGTTTCCTCATGGGGCTTTCCTTGGTGCAGCTGCGAGGGTATTCAAGGGTGTATGTGAAGTCCCCAACAAGTATTGGACCAACGCTGGGGACCACGCAAAATAGGCACGTTTGAAGTCGGATACAATACAAATACAAATGACATCATCATAATTTTGTGATGATTGGAGTCGTTATTTGGAGTCGTAAATGACTGGTCAGTGACATTTCAATCCCTTGGTCGACTGTTACGACACCTACGGGAAGAGGTGGAATTAAGACACCACGTACCAATACCGGGAGGGGTACGTATTGGTACGTGGTGGGTAACCCGCCCCCCATACAGTTGGTATACACACAAGTAGTGTATTATTGGTGCAGCTGGATCAGATAAGATCCAGCTGCACCAAAAATACACATTCGAATACTAATTTGAATCGATTCAAGAAGTTATCATTCAAATACACATTTTGTTGGCGTCAATTAAGGCGCCTGATGAAAATGCACATGCAATGCGACCTTTGCAGCTCACCGCCTCTTAGTTATAAGGATCTTTTAATATAATTTTGCATGTCACTCAGTCAGTCACTATTAAATCCAGAAGTCACAGCTAACGGACGTCTCCTTATTTTAATCACCCTGAAGTTTTCTGCACCAAATCCCTCAGACCCTTGAACACATTTAGTGGAATACTAATTTGAATCGATTCAAGAAGTTATCATTTCAAATACACATTTAGTGGAGAACTAATTTGAATCGATTCAAGAAGTTATCATTCAAATACACATTTAGTGGAATACTAATTTGAATCGATTCAAGAAGTTATCATTCAAATACACATTTAGTGGAATACTAATTTGAATCGATTCAAGAAGTATTCATTCAAATACACATTTAGTGTCCCGCAAGAAGTCTGTCACGTAAAAATGTATTCAAATAGTGAGGTAGACGAAAGCTATTAAGTTCTGGTTTTAGGACATTTTTACTCCAGAAGTAACATTTATCCATTCGAATATTGTATTTATTTACACCAATGGTACCAAGTCTACGAACCATTTATCTTTTCTGATTACTCGCGCTGATACTCGCAAACCAGTATAATATATACGCATTCGCTTAGATTTTTAATAACAGTTAGTTATTAAAACACCGCAATAGTGTTCAGTGTTTATTAGTTTAACATCGTGACGTCCGTGTATATGACATTGACACAGTCCATTTTTTATTTATTATTCAGTTGCGTTTTTTATTCAATACTTCAAGTGACTTTAGGTTTGATATCTATGAGGATACTAATAATAGTATTGTGTTTTATATGTCATATATAATATAGAAAAGAAACCACATGTACTTATTCATAAACATACTTTATTTTGTTTAAAAAAAAAAAAAAACATAGTAAAGAGTGAAACATTTGTTTTAATGTTTATTTTTTACAATAGACAATGGCCAAGATCAATACCTTTTACGTGTACTCTTATCTACATAGTATTTATTTAAGAAGTATATCACTCAAATATCGTGTTATCTTTTACAAATTAGAATTAAGTAGACTTCTGAGACATTGTACCTCTAGTCAATGGTGTACCCATGTGGGGAGTCCGATGACAAACCCTCATCTATCTTATCTATTACTCTACGCGTTAATTCGTAGACTTCGTCTAATATTGTATTTTTCACAACATATTGGGCACATAGCTCAGCATTACATTTACAGATACATTCATAATTCTCGTCTAGTTTGCTACTGTTGTAAATTTCTATTTTTATGACTTTTGTGCCACCATTCCGATGTGGTTTCTTGATAAACGAGTAAACAACGGGTGCTGCTTTCCTCTTGACCCCCGAGGACAGACGTCTTACCCCCGATCCAACTTCACTCTGACTTTGATTTAGAGATGAAGTGAGAGGAACGAAGTTGAACAGGTGTTCTGATGTATCCTGTAATGAATAATTAATTATTAGTTCAATTAATGTCTAACTATTCATCTGAAAGTATTTAGGGGGAGACCAAAAATTCCAATCAAATACCGTAATATAAAAATATACAGTAAGATACAATTATTACAGATAAATGAAATACAATTTAGAGATTTAAGTTCCCCACTATTTATCCATTAGAGATTTACTTAAAATAAATTTTAAAATTATTATACCAATTTTTTATAAGTGCTCTATTTAAATACTATAATGTTTATTAAAAAGGACTTACCGACATATTTTCAGTAGAACTAACTGCTGTTAAAATATTGTATTGAATAAGTTTGTTCACTTATTTTCAGGATTTATATCCGAAAATATCATCGTTATTAGAGTTCAAAATATCATGTATTTTATTGAAATTCGTATATGGAAAGTCATATGGAGTGATTGGCGACTGACAAATATGATACCGTCTGTGTTGATATCCATATACCGCTCGCCGAATCATAATCATAATAAGTTAAATAGAATTGAAGCGTGAAATTGATTCTTAATACATACGGTTAGTCATCAAATTGTATTGACATACGTGTGGATTTACAGAGTGAGCAATAATGCGCTGATGCAAATAAAATATACTAGCTCATATCGTGACTTCGTCTTCTTATTTAAGATTAATAGTATGTTTAAAGCAAAATAAATCCAGAAAAAGATAGATAAATGAATGTAAATAAATAGCAGCCAAAATCATAACCCACTTCTGCGTTACCGTAGTCGGGTAAAAATCGTGTTTGTTCTTACTTTAACAGATTATATTATATCTAATAATTTTTGTGCAGTTACGGCCATAAATATAATATATTAGCACTTCACATACAGATGTCTGATAAGGTGAAAAATGTATACTTATTTTTGTCGTCGACCGTTCACATATACCATACCTACCTGCCTGCAAATCATAATCATAATCATAATATGTGAAATAAAATAAAACATACCAAATTGAGTATTAATACATGCGTTTAGTGATCAAATTGTGTTGAAATACGATCGTGTGCATTCGTATTTTGAAGAGTTATTAGTAATAATGCGCTGATGCAAATAAAATATACTAGCTCCTATCCTGACTTTGTCTTCTTTTCTAAGATTACGAGTACTAGATAAACGATCGTATACAATTATAATGAAGTTACTTAGTACAGTCAAGGGCATTAATATATATATATACACTTCTCCATACTGATCCTTTACAAATGTGTCTATATATTAATGCACTCGACTGTACGTACCTGCACATTTTGTTTTACATAACTGATGTATTGTTTTCGTTTGTTTGTTGATTAAAGGTAAGTATCTACTCAAAATAATATTGACTAAATATGAAAATAAAATGTTATTATTTATTGATTGAATAAAAAAGGAAGTAAACCCACAGTATGAAGGTAAGCGAAATATAGAGCTTCTACTTTAGGCTAAGTGCTGAATTGCTGATGCGCCTTCGAAACTGTACCTTTTTAATCGCGTCGACAAATTTCATATATGGGAGAGCTCCACGTGAATGTTCACTACTTAAGCCGCCCGATCGGGCCTATTGCTTCATTCCGATAAACAGGAAGCAAGGAAACCCACTCTTCTCTTCCCAACTCCAGCTACAGCACATCATCATCATCATGTAAGTATGAATCAATGTATATGTTAATGTTACTAATAGGTACTAGAATCATCATAAACTCGTAATAACAATTGAAGAGTGTCTTTTTAAATGGGCTTATTTTGTGTGATCACTTAGACAAAGATCATACTTTGTGTGAAAAAAAACTCATAGAGAAATAACCCCTTTGAAAAGACACTCCTCAATCAATAATTATTTAAATTAAAAAATGTTAGAGTAATAGAGAATTATAATAATTATATAGAAAGACACGAGTAATTAGCTACTTAGAATTATAACTTAACCTTTCAAACTAATGTACTATCAGCATCACTGTTAACTACACATTTGTAAGCGTTATTGCAATGACATAAGGTCTATCGATGGTTAGTTATGGGTGTTGCTACTTGCTGTTAATACCTACAGTCAGCCAATTTGATTTCTACTTACTGAGACAGTTCTATAGTGATATAAAACTTTGTCTCAGTAACTAACAACGTCGTAGTCCTGTAGAAAGTAATCTAGTAGTTACTATGACAAAATTTTATAGTGTGTGTGTATGTGTGTGTGTGTGTGTGTGTGTGTGTGTGTGCGTGTGTGAATATACTTGATAATATCGTTCTCTTCGAGATCAATGAATACTTAATAATTATTTCTGATTACCTACCTATCTGTTTCTAAATAATACATAATTGGGTTTACCTTAAATTCGTAACTAAAGTATCCGCACTCTATTATTCAAGCTCATGTTAAATGATTGTAAATTTAATAGTAACATATTTATCTGATTTTCAGGTCGAAACGCTCGAATGCCGAAGATTTGTTCCTATCGTCGTCCTCGGAGGATGATTCGCCCCCGCCGCCGCCGCCGCCGCCGCCGAAGGCTGATGAGGGTGACAAAAGGAATAAGAAGAAGTCCAAGCCTTCGACATCGGTGAGCTCGAAGAGGGTGAGAATTGCACCAGCACCAATGAAGCCGCGACACGGCACTGCGGCGGAGCTATTCGGCGCCGACAGTGATGACGAGGGGTTGGAGGCGAACCAAACTTCAGGCGAGGGTAAATTATTATCCTACATTTCACGAAGGCTTGCGAATGGTTTCGCGCGTCAGGCAAATCCAGATAAAAAGGGCACCCACTTTGTTGAGGTTAAAGTTTACAAATGCAGTGATATTGAACAGGTATCGCCAGTGAATCGATGGCGTCATGCCGTAGTCAATATTAAAAACCGAACCGATGATAATACTGAAGCTTGGAGACACTTGGCCAATTTTATTCACGCAACGCGAAAAGAATACCGAATGTGTGTGCCGTCATTTGTTAGTAATTATTATTGATGAATTTTAAACATTGTATCGATTTATTATTATCTTAATGTTAATACATCTGCTATAGAATACCGGAGTAATAAATAAATAAATAAATTATGCTCCTATATTTACAGTATTCATATTGCCTTGCGTGTATAAATTTAGCTGAATGTCCACACCCTGTAGTGTTAGAGTGAATTCTTTTTCGTAATGTATAATTCCAACTATGTATAAATATATATATATATATGAAATACACCCTAACATTGAAGCGTGGAAACATTAAGCTTAATTTATTCACGCAGCGCAAAAGGAATACCACAGATATGGGTTCTCATTTTTAGTTAGCGTCTATTATATTACTGATGTTTTAACTCTGTGTTCATTCTTAACTTAAGTACCTATATATTTGTTATAAAATATAAGTTCTTTAACATATCATTTAACAAATAATAATAAATGTATCTTATATTACCTTCAAATAAATTGTAATCTATAAAGTGTGTCATTTTGTTTACAGTGAGATCACATAACCTCCCGTCATCCAGAACTATTTCAATGAAATGTGACAAATGTGGAATTGAATTGCCTAAGAATGAATACAATTATCATTTGAGAACCAATTTACATAAATCGAATTGCATATTGAAGACTGATTTTAATAATATTGAAATTATAGCAACTGCCTTTAAAAACAGAATAGTAACGTATCGTTTGAATCCAATACAAAATGAATACCCCACTCCTGAGACGTTTCTGTGCGATATTCAAAGTAACATTATGAAAGTTGTGGAAATGTCATTACTGAAACATAAATGTATCAAAATAAACTATGAGCTATTCGTTTACTTTACATTACCACATTCAGACAAACAACAATTAAAGTCGTTCAATACAAAATATGATGTTATTTATGGAAACTCGAATATTAATGAGCTGTTTGCAAAAACGATTGAGCATTTGAAAGATAAACTTACTGAATTTGAACACCGTGAATCTGGCTGGTCTTTTGTTGCAATAAGTCATTTAGAAGTCAATGTAAACAAGTATTGTCCGATGCGAGGAGGTACTTACATACCTTTACCTCCTACTGTCAAAAATACCAAAAGCTGCATTAATATTCAGAACAATGATAATTATTGCTTTTTATGGAGTATACTTGCTGGTCTATATCCTGCAAAGAGCAATGTGTGTCGAACTAAATCATACCCGCACTATTCAGATGTTTTAAATATAGACGGAATAGCATTCCCCTTATCAGTCAAAGATATACAGTTATTTGAAAAGAATAACCCTGAAATAAGCATTAATATATATGGATTAGATAATAAGTGTGTTGTAACAGGCCCCCTGTACAAATCAAAATCAAAGAAAAATAATCATTTTAATTTGTTATACATAGAAAAAAATGGTAAAGGACATTATTGCTTCATTAAAGACCTTGTACGATTAATTCGAAAACAAGTAACTTTACATAGAGGTCAAATGAATTTCTGTGACTCATGTTTACAATTTTTTAAAAGCGAAAATAAATTTAAAACTCATCATTGTTCTGAAATTGTAACAGTTTTACCTAATGAAAATACTGTCATTCAATTTAAGAATTTCGAACGCAAGCAAAAAATTAATTTCATTATATACGCTGACTTCGAAAGCATGTTAATTAATTGTAATTCAAAGAATGGTAAAAATACGCAGAACCTGAAAAAGCATGTCCCAACATGTTTTGGTTATTATGTATGCTGCTCGCACGATTCCAGTTTGAATAAATACGTTTCTTACAGAGGTGAAGATTGCGTGAAAGTTTTTGTTGAATGGTTAATTAACGATATTCAAGAAATTAACAGTATACTGATTAAAAATAATCCTATGAATCCATTATCAAAAGAAGAACAATGTAATTATGAGAATGCTACACACTGTCATATTTGTAAACAGTTTTTATTTGGTGACAAAGTTCGTGATCACGATCACATCACATCAGAATACAGAGGTGCCTCTCACTCACTATGCAACCTGCAATACAGAATCTGTCCATTTGTACCAGTTGTCTTACATAATTTAGCTGGGTATGATAGTCATCTCTTTATAGAAGAACTTACAAAGTACCCCGGTTCTATTAAAATAATGCCACAGTCCAAGGAAAAATATTCATGTATAAAAAAAAACGATATCTTCAACTAACGAACCGAGTCAATCACTTGAAATAAAGTTTATTGATTCCTACCAATTTCTTAGTTCCAGTTTATTTGAGTTAACCAAAAGTTTGAACAAAGAAGATTATGTTAACTTGTCTAAAGAATTTACTGATGGGTACCACTTTCAGTTATTAACACGTAAAGGTGTTTACCCTTATGATTACATTGATTCCTGGTTAAAATATGAAGACAATAAATTACCAGAAAAAGAAATGTTTTATAATTCTCTGCAATGTAAACGTATATCAGATACCGATTTTAAGCATGCCGAAACTGTATGGTCAGCTTTTAATATAAGACTTTAGGAGAATATACTGATTTATACTTAAAATGTGACGTCTTATTGTTATGCGATGTATTTGAACATTTTAGAAATACTAGTTTGCAGCATTATAATCTGGACCCTGCTTATTATGTATCTGCGCCTAATTTAAGTTGGGATGCTATGCTTTTGTT
>JALPQI010031716.1:5000-23062 GCA_025490895.1 Thaumatotibia leucotreta | reverse complement strand
AATGCTGATACGTACAAACGCACATAAACGTGATTTTGATCCAAACGGAAAAATAAAAGGAGACAAAGGTTCAAAATATTGTACTATTATCAAACCCCTCTTTTCACAACTAATTGACACGAAATCCCACAAAAACCTTTCAGAGCAGGTATCAAACGTTAAAGTAGGTGGAAACTTGCCTGAATTAAAACATTATAAAAGTAATACAGACTATATATATTGGGATGATCCAAATGAATTAATTGAACGACTAACACTTTTAATTGCATCTAAAAACGCTGGTAACACGAACCATGATAATGAAATTATATCAATTATTGAAGAATTGAAGGAAGCTGGTATTGTAAAGCAATAAAATATATCGAAGTATTATGTTAGTGCTCAGTATGTAAATACACCCTTCTCAGACATGACAAATAACAGAAACGTTGACAATTGTGAAGCAGAATTAAATAAAATATCAAGCTCGGATGAGAATGCATTAATAAATTCAGAAATAATAAACAAAATCGAAGACTGTGTGAAAAAGTTCATAAATCTTGATAACAAAATTTTTGCTTTATTTAATCGAATAAAGAAAGTTGAAAAAGATATTTCAAATAAAGAACTTGAACAAAATCTGAATAAACATTATGAGCAAACTAGACGTCGTAAATGAAATTCACAAAAATGCAAGGGTGAATTTCCCTCGAAGGAGTGTAATTTTAAGGGATATCGATGACCTTTGGCAAGCTGATTTAATAGATATGCAGACGTTTTCAAAACTGAATGCTGGTTATAAATACATATTTGTGATTATTGATTGTTTCTCAAAATACGCCTGGACAATTCCACTCAAACGTAAGACTAAAGAAATCGTATCTAAAGAGTTGCACACGTTATTTTTATCAACAGGACGTAAACCACGCAATTTACAAACAGACCAGGGTAATGAATTTTATAATAATGATTTTAAAAAAGTTGTTGAAAAATATAATATTAATCATTACTCTACATATTCCACAAAAAAGGCATCAATAGTTGAAAGACTTATAAGAACTCTTAAATCTAAGCTGTATAAGGAGTTTAGTCTGAAGGGGAATTATAAGTGGATTGATGGAACTCTTGATCAGATAATTTCAGAATATAATCAAACTTTTCATAGGACTGTGGGAAAAGCACCGGCCGCAATCAATCATAGTAATAAAGAATCTGTATTACAAAGATACATTAGGAATACACTATCAAAGAAAAAACTGTTTTGTAAAAGGTTTCATGTTGGAGATTTTGTAAGAGTCAGTAAGTATAAAGGATGTTTCGAGAAACGATTTACCCCTAATTGGTCAACAGAAATATTTAAGATAACTAAAGTTCAAAATACTAACCCAACCACATATTATCTAGAGGACACCAAGCGTAGACCCATTTTAGGAGCATTTTATGCGCAAGAAATTCAGAAAACTTTGCACCCAAATGTTTATCTTGTTGAACGAGTCTTAAAACGTAAAGGAAATAAAGTATATGTTAAGTGGCTCGGTCTTCCATCAAGTGAAAATAGCTGGATTGATAAGACAAATCGTTTATAGTGCTTAAAATTAAGAAAAGTGTTTATATTAGCTATCACTTTTTCATGCAGTCATTTGTATTTTGAACTTTACACTATAAAGACCACAGTACTTACAAAAATTATACATAATAATATTAATACATTTTATAAAAATGGCATACACGAGACATAACCCTGAAAATGAAAATAAGAAGAAATCTGGAGCTGGTTTAAAGAAAACTTTTAACAATCTTGTTTTACACACTAAAAAACATGTCAGTAAACTAAAGCCAAAATGTAAGAAAATGTTAATGGAACTAGCATATGCTGCTGCTCAAGAATTAGCATCGGACTTACCTATACAATTACCCCGAGTCATACCTGTACCTAAAACTGGTGGATTTTTACCATTAATTCCAATTTTAGCAGGATTATCAGCTACAGGAAGTTTAGCAGGAGGTGTCGCTGGAATAAGCAAAGCTATTAATCATTATAAAATAGCAAAACGACAATTAGCTGAATACAAAAGACGTAATATAAAAATGGAAGCTAAATGTATTGGAAAAGGATTACATCTTAAGCCATACAAGGGCGGACTAGGAATCTTTATTTCGAATAAAAAAAACTAGATGATAGGCTACCCAATAGAGCATTGAGTAATATCGACATAATAAAACATTCGAAAAGTATTCCATATTTTCGTGGTGTATTCATGAGAGATGAATTACCAAAAAAGCCATTATCGATCGAATGTGGTGTTATTAATTTAGATTCTTCTGAAAATAATGGTACTCACTGGGTAGCCTACGGAAAATTTAAAGATTATATTGAATATTTTGATAGTTACGGGAATTTAAAACCTCCTAAAGAATTCATAAAATATATGGGAGCTAATATACACTATAATTATGATAATATACAAAAAAAACATTTATTTAACTGCGGACATTTATGTTTAAAATTTCTGTATTCGTTCTGGGAAAAATGTTTGCCAAATATATAAGCATTAAATACACGATACGAACAAAATACATAATAAAAAAACAATATTGATAAAATGATACCTATTTTAATTCACCTCACATTCCATCTCGAACAGTGCCTAGAGAAGGGTGTTAAGCATACGTTTACATAATAATACCTAACAAAATAGTTCTTCCTGTCAAGCATCATGTATGTTTTCAATAAAAGCGTAATTACAAGGGCAACAACCAATATTCAAGCCCCAACCTTTAAAGGAGCAAGTCGATTAAATTCCAGCAAGAAAATTACTAAGAGCAATAAATTATTTCTTCGTTCTCTTGGGCTTAAAATAAAATAAAAATATATATTATAAAATGCTACATATCACAGATCTCCCGCAACAAGATAATTCAATTGAAAGCTATGCCATCCATTCATATAATCCCTACAATCATAGCTTTAAGGAAAATGATGAAATCAGAATACCCATTAATCAACAGGATGTATATGTATTACCATCTGCAAGCTCCATTTACATTGAAGGATATGCAAGTGTGTCTGCAGTAGACGCAACGGGAAAAACGATAACAAAAGATGTAAATTTAACAAATAATGCTATACTATTTTTGTTCAAAGATATAAGTTATGAAGTGAATGGGATTGAAATAGATCGAAATAAAAATACGGGGATCACGACAACGATAAAATCTCTTATTTCAATGAATGAAGGAGAAAGTAAGAACGCTGCATTGTGGGGTTGGAATTTAAGCGGATTTACTCTAAATAAAGGTCATTTTTCCGTCATAATACCTCTGAATAAAGTGCTCGGCTTCGCAGAAGATTATAATAAAATTTTCGTTAATTGTAGACATGAACTTGTACTACATAGAAGTAATTCAGTTTTAAATAGCGTCGTAATAGATAAAGGTGATAAAGTTCAAATAGATATCCATAAAATCCAATGGCGTGTACCACACATTAGAGTTTCTGATCGTAATAGATTATTATTACTTAAATGTTTGGAAAAAGATCGTGCTATACAAGTAGCGTTCCGGAATTGGGACTTATATGAATATCCACTTTTACCTAAAACAACAAAACATGCATGGTCAATAAAAACTGCTTCCCAGTTAGAAAAGCCCAGATATGTTATATTAGGACTACAAACTGATAGAAAACTGAACAAGTTAAAAAATTCCTCTGTATTTGATCACTGCAATATAACTAACGTTAAGTTATTTTTAAATTCACAGTATTTTCCATATGATCCACTTAATTTAAAATTTAGTGATGATAAATTTAGTATATTATACGAAATGTATGCTAATTTCCGTCAGTCGTATTATGGCCTCAGTATCGATCCTCTGCTTGCCCTGAACACTTTTGGGAGAAAAACTCCGCTATTTGTTATTGACTGCTCAAGGCAAAACGATTCATTAAAAACTGGACCAGTTGACGTTCGACTAGAAATCGAGTCCTCAGAAGACATACCTGAAAATACGACAGCCTACTGTTTGATTATAAACGATCGTCTTGTCGAGTATAAACCTCTGAGTAATATAGTTCGGAAATTATCATGAATGTGATTTTGGATGTTCAAGGATTTAAAAATGATAACAATCAATTTATACCCAAAGAAATAGCTATTATTTACCAAAACAGTTTTCTTGTGTTGCTCATCAGACCACCGCATCCGTTCTATGCCTTAACAAAGAAAGAACGTTTACAAGTCTCATGGGTCGAAAAATACAGAGGAATATTATGGAATGAAGGCTATGTACCATACTTTAATTATAAGAATTTGATTGTGGACTTCTGTAAAAATAAACACATTTATACAAAAGGTTATGAAAAAGTGCAGTGGGTGAAAGAAATAACAGAATGTAATAACATTTATAATTTAGAATATTTTGATTGTCCTAATTTAAAGACTTTATGTGAAAAATATTCAACTAATTCTGATATTCAAAATTGTATTTATCATACTAATGTTTGTGCTTTTAAGAATGTATCATGTATGAATAAGTGGTGTATAGAAAATAATGTTTTTTTTACAAAATAAAGTATGTTTATGATATTATACATGTGGTTTCTTTTTTATATTATATATGACCCATAAAACACAATACTATTATCAATAATTTTAGTATCAAACCTAAAGTCACTTGAAGCAAACGCAACTGAATAATAAATAAAAAATGGACTTCAATGTAGGAGATAGAAGACAGTGTTGAAGTTATTATTGATCAATGTCATCTACACGGACGTCGCATAAGCTCGAAATGGTTTCATTAGACATATACGATTTTCATAAAATATTAAACATGAATGTATTTGGAAAAATAAAATACATATTTGGAAACAAAAAATATCATTTAATCAATGATTATCCTCAGAAAATTACCACAAAAATATACACATGGGATATACTATCCGATGATGAAAAAAGGAACACGAAACTTGAAGTGTACTATGAGACTGGTGATTGTGATACAAATTACTTTATACTTGTTAAAAACCCCACGAAAGCTTTACGAATCGAGTTGGCACATGACGAATTCCATGATTTATTACCATTCCTGAAACCCTGCTTGAGGATATAAATGAAGGTTGAATATTCTACACGGCTTCATTTGAGAAAATGTCTTTATCCGACGTAGAACATGTTTTCGGTGATAAATAAAAAATGGACTTCAATGTAGGAGACACTGTTGAAGTTATTATTGATCAATGTCATCTACACGGACGTCACGATGTTAAACTAATAAACACTGAACACTATTGTGGTGTTTTAATAACTAACTGTTATTTAAAATCTAAGCGAATGCGTATATATTATACTGGTTTGCGAGTATCAGCGCGAGTAATCAGAAAAGATAAATGTTTCGTAGACTTGGTACCATTGGTGTAAATAAATACAATATTCGAATGGATAAATGCTACTTCTGGAGTAAAATGTCAGCTTGAATCGATTCAAATTAGTGTTCCACTAAATGTGTATTTGAATGATAACTTCTTGAATCGATTCAAATTAGTATTCGAATGTGTATTTTTGGTGCAGCTGGATCTTATCTGATCCAGCTGCACCAATAATACACTACTTACGCGGATATCGCACCATATCTGGAGAGGCAGCATGCGTGCTGGCCGGATCTCTGCCTTGGGATTTGGACGCGAGGACCCTTGCGTCAGTCTTCTTCTGGCGCGAGGAGGCGCGTGCCAGAGACTTTTGGCCAGCACCGCGGGAGGTTCAGGCCAAGCGAGAGGAACTATGCCGCGAGGCGATATCGGAGTGGGCGGACCGGCTGGCCAGACCAACTGCGGGTGCCCGAACTATTGCAGCGATACACCCGGTTATGACCCAGTGGCTGGAGCGGGCACATGGCGCTCTCACCTTCAGGCTCGTGCAGATCCTCTCGGGGCATGGGTGTTTCGGGAGGTATCTGCACAAAGTTGCCGGCAGAGAGCCAACGGAGGAGTGCCACGAGTGCGGAGCAGCGGTGGACACTGCTCAACACACGTTGGAGGAGTGCCCAGTGTGGGGGCCAGAAAGGGGCGACCTGATGGCCATAGTAGGGCAGGATCTGTCGCTGCCAGCCGTGGTGAAATCCATGGTCGACAGCGCCAGGTCCTGGGACGCAGTGAAAACCTTCTGCGAGCTGGTCCTGCAACAGAAGGAGCTGGCGGAGCGGGCCAGAGAGGTCAACCCGCTGGCCGACCAGAGGCGCCGCAAGCGTGCCGGGCGAAGACGGGCCGCACACGACCGCCGCCTGCCTCCGTAGAGTGGCCATAGGATGGCAGGCATGGGGACGCCTGCCATCCTGTACTAGCATTAGGCCAAAGAAGGCGGAATGATGTGGTGTAAAATTGAGGCCAGGGTGGCCTCCGGAGGCGGTGCTCCAAAATTCGGAGCAGTGCTGGTGGTGCTGCAGATGCAAGCGCGAGCGTCCCTGCAGCTCACCGTACAGCACCGCGGCGGCAGACGGAGAGGTTTTTTAGTGGGTAAACTCGGGGTCCCATCAGCCCGTAACGAGGAGTCCCACATAACCACCCGGGTCAGTCCCCACACCCGGGTGGTATGCGTAACGCATTTTTCCTCTCCTTAAAAAAAAAAAAAAAAAAAAAAAAAAAAAAAAAAAAAAAAAAAAAAAAAAAAAAAAAAAAAAAAAAAAAAAAAAAGGTTAGGTTAGGTTAGGTTAGGTTAGGTTAGGTTAGGTTAGGTTAGGTTAGGTTAGGTTAGGTTGGGGTGCAGGGCTGGTTCCTCCTCGTGGTGCACCCTGGGAGGGGGAGGATAGCCGCTCAGTTGCGCGCTTGCTACCCTCCCTCTGCGAATACCAGCCACAGGCGGTAGCGGTTGAGTCAGACTCCCGCGAGGGCTTTAATGCCGGGTTTTTGTTAGCTGCTCCCAGCTCGCCTCAGGTCAGCTGAGATGGCAAGGGAGGCAGCGTGGCCCCCTTTGGGCAGCGGCGGTGGTGCGTGGCACCTAGTTGTCGGGGCTCTGCTGGAGCCAGCTGCCGCTGAGCGGCGTGGGATGGCGGGCCTTCAAGGCCCGCGGCGCGGCGGGTGGGTTTCCGGCCCCCCGTCGGGCAGCCCGTAATCCGCACTGAGCGGACCGGGGGCGCTGCTCACTGAGAGTAGTGCCGCGTGGAACAAACCACTATAAAAATGAACCGGAGGGTGTCGCTCCAGAAATGGAGGCGACGGGTGCGGCGATGTGCCAGGTGCACTCGACGATGTCGACGCCGGACCAGCCGTTGTCCACACCGAGTCCGTAGTCATGTTTTGCGGCTCTGGTTGGGCACCGGTGGCCTTGCCTTAATTGGCTGGGCCGCGAGGAAGACAACCTCAATAAAAAATCACTCCCAATCCTAAGCGGCGCAGCACCGCGAGAGGATGCATGGCTGAGGTGGTGTCAGCCGCTAGTGCTTCCCCCCGTCAGTGTACCGGCCGACACACTGACGGGTAATCCTAGGCTTATCCAGGTGCAGAGGGCACCGCCTGGATGGACAAAGTAGATCCCTCCTACTCGTGGGAACAATTTCATATGTCTTCCGAAACTAAAAACACTCAAAACGGCCCTTTTCAGGGCCAACCCGAAAACGGCCCTTCTCAGGGCCAAACAGAAGAGAGTATGGGAGCAGAAGAGATCGAGCGTATCTCTAGCTCAATAAGCAAACAGGGCGAAAAACCAGCTAAGAAGCTGAGAGAAGTGAGGGTGTCGCTGGAGCGACTAAATAGCCCTCGAAAGGGAAGGGCAACCAAGGCGACGAACAGTCGAAGGTCTACCTCGGAAACATTGGAGACGGTCCGTTCAAGGTCAAACTCCGATTCTTCCAGAGCGTCAAGCAGGAACCGCTTCTGGGCGGACATTGACGCCAAACGGACCTGCCTTCATGATAGTGAGGGCGAGGAATGGCCACCACTGCCGGCACAGAGTTCGCCGCCGGTAGCGGTGGAATACAGAAAGGGAAGGGGCCGTCCTGCAACGACTGGGGAGTATGTGGGTCTAGCAGCAGCTCAGAGGGAGCTCAATGCTGCGAAACAAGAGGCCCTACGGATTGAGGCGGAGAAAGAAATTGCCGATAGCATGGCCAGAGCACGGCAGCATCGAGTGTCCCGTCTGTCGGAGTCGTCAACATCCAACGACGGAACGGAGAAGTCGGCAGTAGATTTAGTGAAGTCGGCCAAAGACCAGCTAAACATCATCGTTGGGGTGGCCACGAAGTCTGGCAACCTAAAGGGGACATACGTGAAAGCTCTCAAGGAAGCCGCGTCAGTAATTGGAGATAACCTGGAAGATCTCTGCAGGCGGACAATCTCCAAAGAGACAAGCTTGCTTCAGGCAGCTAATAAACATATGGAGATCCAGGTGGCCTTCCTGCAACAAAAGGTCGCACAAATGGAAGAAGAGATGGAGAGGAACAGAAGAACAGCAGCAGCTGCCTCCCAACCTCAGCCAGTCCTAGAATGGCTGTCCGCTGACGTTCAACCTCCCCAAGATGCCGACATGGAGGAAGTCTCGAAGGCGAAAAAACAGAGTGCCAAACGAAAAGCACAAGAGGCGACACAGGCGAAAAGAGGCAGAACCGAGGAAGCTGGACCCTCTTCGTCTCATTCACCTGCACCACAAGACGAGGGCCTGATGCGCAGCATCATGGATCGGGTTGGCAACATGCTAAATGCCAGACTAGAGTCCTTAGAGAAGGAAGAAAGGCTCCTGCCAGCCAAGAATCTGCGGCCACCACTGGCTGCGGACCGACAGCAGCAGAAACCAGCGTCTAAGCCTGCAGGGGTCCTAAAGGGCCCAAACTCAAATGTGACAAAGCCCATGTCAAGTTTAGCCCCAGCAAAGGGCAAACAAGGCAAGGGCACAAAAGCCAAGGGGGCATCCCAGCCGGCCCCACTGGTCAATGAACCTCGACCGCTGCCACCGCCACCCAAATCCATGGACCAGCAATGGAGTAAAGTGGTGGGAAAAAACAAAAAGAGAGCGGCAAAACCACAGGAAGTACGCTCCCAACCACAAGGAAAGGTACAACAGCGATCCCAAGCGCAGGCGGCCCGCAAACTGAGGCCACCCCGCTCTGCAGCGGTGGTAATATCGCTACAGCCCGAGGCCGAAGAAAAAGGCATCACGTACAAGAGCGTGCTTGCTGAAGCTAAGACGAAGGTGAAACTGGCTGAACTAGACATTCAGTCAGTGAAATTTAAGGTCGCAGCGACCGGCGCACGACTCTTGGAAGTGCCAGGAGTCGCTAGCGGCCCGAAAGCTGATAAACTGGCGGAGAAGCTCAGCCAACTATTCAGCGCGGACGAGGTCCGGGTGTCTCGGCCCACTAAAAGTGTAGAGCTTCGAATATCCGGCCTAGACGATTCCGTCACAGTGGAAGACATCGCGGTGGCAATCGCGCAAGTGGGAGGCTGCACAATCCAAGATGTCAAGGTAGGGGACATAAGAGCAGACCCCAGGGGCTTAGGTTCTGCTTGGGTCCGTTGCCCTGTTACTTCGGCAAAAGTAGTGGCTGAAGCGGGAAGGCTGTTGGTGGGTTGGGTTTCTGCGCAAGTGAAACTGCTCGAAGCCCGCCCTCAGAGATGTTTCCGTTGCATGGAAGCAGGTCATGTGAGGGCGAACTGTCAGTCGGAGATCGACAGATCAGACCTGTGCTACCGATGTAGCCAGCCAGGTCACAAAGCCAAGGATTGCTCAGCGACGCCACACTGCGCTGTTTGTGCGGCGCTAAATAAAGGAGCGGGACACAGAACGGGCAGCAAAAACTGCTCTGCCCCGCCCAAGAGAGCGAAAGCAAAGGCTCGTGATGGTCCCCGGACCTCCTCACAGCCTGCCCCCCCGACCAATCCTACCATGGTCGGGGTCCAGGAGGAGACGGTAATGGAAACGAACTAATATGGCCACACTAGTTCTGCAGGCGAACCTTAACCACTGTGCCCGAGCGCAGGATCTCCTATTTCAAAGCATGGCACAGTGGTTAATTAACATTGCGGTAGTTGCAGAGCCATATTCTGTTCCTGCCCGAGCGGGATGGATTGGGGACCTCGACAAAACCGTTGCTCTTGTGTCAAGGACTAACACTGCCTCGTCGCCCTTCCTAAACATCATAAGGGGCCACGGTTTTGTAGCAGCCAAATTTGACAAGATCGCGGTCTTAGGAGGTTACTTCTCGCCCAACAGAAGCCTGGCAGAGTTTGAGCAGTTCCTCGTTGAAGTAGGCGCAGTAGTCAGGCAACTGCACCCCACTCCTGTTTTAGTAGCCGGAGATCTAAATGCAAAGTCCGGGGCGTGGGGTTCTGCAGTAACGGATGCCCGGGGCCAATGTCTCGAAGAATGGGCTGAGACTTACGGCCTGGGGGTGCTGAACCGCGGAACAGCTCTAACCTGCGTACGACGAGATGGTGGCTCAATCGTGGACGTCACATTTGCAGATCCCACTCTGGCAAGGCGAGTCCAAAACTGGGAGGTGTTGGAGGACGTAGAAACCTTATCGGACCATAGGTACATAAGGTTCAGTATAACTGCGTCCCCAACAATACCACAGCCCGCAGCAGTGGGAACCCAGGTAGTCGCCACTCCACGATGGGCGTTAAAACGCATGGACCGTGAGGTGCTCGAGGAGGCGGCAATTATTAAGTCCTGGCTACCTGTTCCTGATGGACACCTAGACATTGAAGGCGAAGCGCAGTGGCTCAAAGAGGCCATGACTGACACTTGCGATGCGGCCATGCCACGTATTGGGCCCCGCCCACCACAACGCAAGGTCTACTGGTGGTCAGCTGAACTGGGTCAATTACGAGAGTCATGTGTTGCGGCGCGTCGTCAGTATACTCGAAGCCGTCGACGACAACAGCGTAATTTAGAGGAGGAGACACGCCTGTACGCAACATATAGAGACCTAGTTGGGTCTTTTCAGGCAGCCATTGGAAAAGCCAAAGATCTGGCCGAGGAGGAGATGCTGGAGAGTCTCAACAAAGACCCCTGGGGCAGGCCGTACAAGATGGTGAGGGGCAAGCTTCGACCGTGGGCCCCGCCACTGACGCAGACTCTCCAGCCGGCGCTCCTTAACCGAGTGGTGGATACACTCTTTCCAGAAAGAGGTGGTCACATCCCACCGCCAATGGCACCGCCTGAACATTGGGCCAACAATGAAGATGACGTTGCCACTGAAGTAACAGAGGGCGAATTAGGTGCGGCAGTGCTGCGCCTAAAACAAAAGAATACTGCACCGGGCCTCGACGGAATCCCGGGCCGGGCATGGGTTGTGGCGTTGGGACCTCTTGGCTCCCGAGTGAGGGCTCTCTTCACTGCCTGCTTTCAGCACAGCTTAATCCCACGGGACTGGAAAGCAGGCAAGCTAGTCCTCATTCAGAAAGAGGGACGGCCGGTCGACTCACCTTCGGCATATCGGCCCATAGTGCTGCTTGACGAGGTCAGCAAGCTCTTCGAGCGTGTCATCTCTATGCGACTCGTCAAGCACCTAGAAAACGTTGGGCCAAACCTGAGCGACAACCAGTTCGGCTTCCGCCGTTGCCGATCAACGGTGGATGCCATCGCTCGGGTAAAAGCGCTAACTGAGGAGGCCGTGTCCCAAGGCGGGGTAGTCATCGCAGTATCGCTTGACATTTCCAATGCGTTTAACACCCTACCTTGGGGCTGTATCAAGGAGGCGCTCAGATACCACGCTGTGCCGCAATACCTGCGCCACATCTTAGACGCATATCTGGCAGAACGCGAGGTACGATACCCAGCGCAAACCAGCTGGAGCAGTAAGCGTATGGCGTGCGGAGTTCCACAGGGGTCGGTTCTCGGGCCCCTCCTGTGGAACATAGGCTATGACTGGGTTCTGCGGGGCAGAAACTTATCGGGGGTCGAACTGACGTGCTACGCCGATGACACTCTCGTTACGGCCAAAGCTAGCACGTACAGGGAGGCCTCCATAATTGCGACGGCAGGAGTGGCCCAAGTGGTGGCCAGAATCAGGAAATTAGGGCTGGAGGTCGCCCTCCACAAATCTGAAGCCCTCTGTTTTCATGGGCCCCGAAAAGCACCTCCAGCTGGGGCCAATCTGGTGGTGGGTGGTGTTTCCATCGGAGTCAAGTCGACGATGAAATACCTGGGACTTGTCCTTGACAGCCGGTGGAACTTTAAGGAGCACTTCACAAGATTGGCCCCAAAACTATTGAGAGCAGCAGGTGCGCTGAGTAGGCTCCTCCCAAACGTGACTGGACCAAAAATCGGCTGCCGTCGTCTCTATACGACGGTAGTACGATCAATGGCTATGTACGGAGCGCCCATTTGGAGTGACGCCCTAAACGACCACAACAAGACCCTCCTACGGAGACCACAGAGGGTCATGGCCACTAGGGTTATAAGAGGGTACAGAACCATCTCCTACGAGGCGGCCTGCGCTTTAGCCGGCACCCCGCCATGGGATCTGGATGCTGAAGCCCTTGCTAGTATTTACAGGCGCATTGCGGACTGGCGAGCACGAGGCCAGGAACCCATGGCGGAGGAGGTGAAGCGCTGGAGGGACATTGCGCGAGACATAGTCGTCCGAAAGTGGAGTGAGCGGCTGGAGGCTCCCAGTGCTGGGCAGCGGACTATTGGCGCCATTCAGCCCATACTGAAGGAATGGATAGAGAGACAGCACGGAATTGTAACGTTCCACCTTGCACAGGTCCTCTCGGACCATGGATGTTTCGGCAGATACCTGTGCAAGGTGTCTGCGAGGGAGCCGACACCGGCCTGCCATCACTGCGGCAGTGCGGAAGACACGGCGGCACACACACTAGAAGTGTGCCCAGCCTGGACTGACCAACGCGCCACACTTGTGGCCGTAGTGGGAAACGATCTCTCACTGTCTGCCCTGACAAAAGCCATGGTAGACAGTGAGAGGTCGTGGAAAGCGGTGGCGGCATTTAGTGAGGAAGTCCTCACCATAAAAGAAAAGGAAGAGCGCGACAGAGAGGACGATCCGGCCTCCCATGAAATGCGCCGCAAAAGAATAGGAAGACGACGGTTGGCATACGACCGCCGACTTCCCCCATAAGGGCACCTGTGGGTGGCTGACACGGGGACATCAGTCACCTACACAACGGTCCCAGAGGAGGAAAGCGTGTCCATATAAGCATGCCCAACAGACGGCCGGAGTTCAAACTCCCCAAGACGAGTCCGATGTCTGGACAGCCGCCAGCGAGGTCACGGAAGTGTTCAACAGAGTTCCCGTGGCCTCGCCCAAATGCGGCGAGTCGGAAGACCGTGGGGTTTTAGTGGGTAGACCAGGGCCTCATTAGCCCTGGGAGTCCCACATAACCACCCGGGTCCGTCCCTGCACCCGGGTGGTATGCGTAACGCATTTCCCCACGTAAAAAAAAAAAAAAAAAAAAAAAAGGTTAGGTTAGGTTAGGTTAGGTTAGGTTAGGTTAGGTTGGGGAGCTATGACAGGAAACCTCCTAGTGTGCCTGGACCTTTCCAGTTTCTGTTGATAGGTTTTATCCGCGGGAAACGGAAGGGTCTTGGCCGGTGCGCCCCGGGGGCAACAGTAAGTAATCTTTTGGCTGAGCTGATTTATTGCTTGCTGGTGCTGCCAATGTTCTGTCAGGGGGGGTATGGGGGTTCCACTCAGGGAGGCCTCCAGTCTAGGGGGAGGTCTTCTGAGAGTTGGCGAGTTGGGTGGCAGTTGAGTTTACTCCTGCGTTGGTGTTATGCCGTGTTTTGTTGTGGGCTGCTCCCGGCACGCCTCATTTTTCATGAGGTAGCAAGGGATGTAGTACTGCCTAGGTATCTGGGCAGTGGTGATGGTATGTGTACCATGGTGTTGGGCTCATATGTGGGCAAGAGGCTGTATGACAGCGTGGGATGGCGAGCCTTCAAGGCTTGCGGCGCGGCGGGTGGCTCTCGGGTTCCCGTCGGGCGGCCCGTAATCCGCTTCGCGGATCGGGGGTACTGCTCATTGAGAGGAGTGCCGCGTGGAAATCACCACTTTAAAAATTGAATATGGGGGGCCATGCCAGAGATGGTGTGGCGGGTGCGGCGATGTGCCAAGTGCACTCGACTTTTGTCGACGCCGGACCAACCGTTGGCTGTATAGTCATCGGGAGTCTTGCCTTTGTTGGCTGGGCTGCGAGGAAGAAAACCTCTATAAAAAATTACCCCCAATCCTAAGTGGCGGAGCACCGCGAGAGGATGCATGGCTGAGGTGGTGTCAGTCGCTAGTGCTTTCCCCCGTCAGTGTACCGGCCGACACTCTGACGGGTGATGCTAGGCTTATCCAGGTGCAGAGGGCACCGCCTGGATGGACCAGTTTTTCCCTCATGCTCGTGGGAATCGCATGGATCATTTGAAAAGCAAAAACAAAAACAAGGAAGGAAGGAAAGGAGTTGAGGAAGTTGTAGGCGAAGTTGAGGCAGGGACTTCGGTTGAAGAGCAAGCCGAAGCATTGGAGGTCACTGAGGTGGAGATGACAGATCACTTTGGCATTACAAGGAGTGATGGTGATGAGCCTCAGCAAGGTTGCTCGAAGAAGAACCGGGGGGCGAAGAGGCAAAGAGTAGGTGGGGCTGGTTCTCAGTTGTCAGGTGAAGATGAGGATCACTCTGATGAACAAGTGCCTTTGCCAGCAGTCCGTGGGAGGGGTAGGCCGCCAACTACTGGTCAGTATGTAGGGCTGGCCAAAGCTAAGGCAGCGTTAAATGCTGCGGTTCAGGAGGAAAGGCGGTTGGCAGAGGAGAAAGAGATTGCGGAGACGGGAAAGCAGGCGCGCGCTAGGTCCGCCCGTCCTCTGAATTTGGCGAGTAGTGATGCGTTGGCTTCGGAGTTACGAGGTAGAATCTTGGAGTGGACAGGTGTTGTGGTTGCTGTCGCAACCAAATCCAGAGCCCTTAAAGGCACTTATGTGCGGGATTTAAAGGATGCCTCTGAGGCCATTTCCAAGTATGTCAATGAGCTGGCGAAAAGATCTGAGTCGGAAGAGAACAGGAAACTGCAGGCTGACAATGCTCGCTTGCGGTCGGAGTTGGAGGTGGTTTCGGCGAGGCTGGAGGCTCAGACTCAGGCTGCTCAAGCTGCTTCGGTGGCACGGCCAGTGATTCAGGCTGGAAGTTCGGGAAGTGGCATTTCCACTCAGGAAGCTTGCTCTTTGTCGGGAAGTTTGTTGGGTGGTGAAGGTGGTTTGCCTGGGCCAGTGTTGTCCATATTGGAGCGCTTCCAGGATGGCCTTATAGCGCGGGTGGAGAAAGTTGTGGATGCCAGGCTAAATGCCAGGTTGGAGGCTGTGAGTGGTCCGGCTCAGCGTCCATCTTTGCGGGTGGATAGGAGGGAGGTTGGTCCATTGCCCATGCTTTCAAAAGTAGCAACGTCGGGTCCGAAGATGTTGGCGAAGAGAAAGGTGGGTAAGGCCGCTGGTGGAAGGCGGAAACGTAAGAAACGAGCTACTTTGGCTGCTCAGGAAGCTGCTTCCGTTAGGGAGCCTCCGGGTGGGGATCTTTCGGTAGCTTCGGTGGTGGCTGATGCTGGAAGGCAATTTCGTCAGGTGGCGGGGCGGAAAATTAAGGCGGTGCCTAAGGTATCGGCGGGGGTAGCTCCGAAAGTGGCTCCCTCGGTAAGAAAGAAGTTGAACCCTCCTCGTTCAGCTGCAGTCACCTTGACCCTAAAGGCGAGAGCTGTCGAGGAGGGGGTCACGTATGAGAAGATTCTTTCTGAGGCTAAGAGGAGAATCAAGCTAGAGGACTTGGGCATTAGTCAGTTGCGGTTTCGGACGGCTGTGACTGGTGCCAGGATGTTGGAGATTCCGGTTGGTACGGAGGATGCCGAAAAGGCTGCTGACGCATTGGCCGGAAAGCTTCGGGAGGTCCTTAGTCCGGAGGTGGTTCATGTTGGTCGCCCTGTTAAGTGCGCTGACATAAGGGTCCTGGGACTGGATGATTCAGTGACGGTGGATGAAGTGGTTGCGGCGGTTGCGGCTGAGGGGCTTTGTCCTGTGGAAGCTATTCGGTCGGGGGTAATGGCGCGTGGTCGGGATGGATCGGGTTCTTTGTGGCTCAACTGTCCGGTTCAAGCTGCCAAGAAGGTGGTTGAGGCGGGACGTATCCGGGTTGGATGGATCTCAGCGCGAGTGGTGTTGCTAGAGCCTAATCCATTGCGGTGCTTTAAATGTTTGGAGTTGGGTCATGTTGCTGCTAAGTGTATTAGCGGCGTTGACCGCAGTGGAGTATGTTTCCGGTGTGGCCAAGCTGGTCACAAGGCGAGGGATTGCTCTGCTCAAGCTCACTGCGTTGCTTGCGCTCAGGCTGGTAGGGTGGCATCTCACCTTATTGGACGTAAGGGCTGTCTGAGTGGAGGTGCTAAGGCCAGAGGAGGGCAGAGGACGGTGGGCAGCCTGGTAGCGCCCTCGGCTTCGCAACCTAGTGTTGTGGCGGAGACCATGGACGTCGCTCAATAAAGGATGGAGATGCATTGTCTGCAGGCGAATGTTAATCACTCGCGAAGGGCCCAGGACCTTCTGCTCCAATCTTTGGCCGAGCGGCGAATTGATTTAGCAGTGGTTTCGGAACCATATTTGGTCCCCGAGAGAAGTGATTGGGTGGGTGACCGGGACGGAACGGTAGCCATTGTGGTCCCTTCAGGCTCCGGAGGCCTGCAAATCGGGAGGACTTCCAGAGGGAAAGGTTTTGTGTCGGCCGTTGTGGGAGGTGTCTTGGTAGTAGGGGTTTATTTCTCGCCCAATCGGAGCTTGGTCGATTTTGAGCGGTTACTTGCGGAAGTGGGGGCTCTGGTTGGGGAGGTGTCCCCTACTCCAGTGCTTATTGCGGGGGACTTTAATGCCAAGTCTACGGCCTGGGGCTCTGGAGCTTCTGATGCGCGGGGGGGCGTGTTGGAAGAATGGGTGGTCACTCTAGGCCTGGTAGTATTGAATGTTGGTCGGGTTAGCACCTGCGTGCGGCAGCAAGGGGAATCGATTGTGGATGTCACGTTTGCGTCTCGGGCCCTGGCCCGGCGGGTTCTGGAGTGGAGGGTCGAGGTTGAAGCTGAGACGTTGTCCGACCACCGCTATATACGTTTCGGTTTCTCCGCGCACTCGAATGGAGCTGGAGGAGGGGCTTCTGTGGGAGTGCAGGTAGGCCCACGGTGGGTGCTTGGCCGGCTTGACAGGAGTCTTGCTAGGGAGGCCGCGATTGTGGAGTCTTGGTTGGCACCATCTCAAGTTGTGGAAGAGGTGGACAGCTTGGCTGGAGAGCTGGGTGAGGCATTAGCTCGGGTGTGCAATGTGGCGATGCCTAAGGCCAAGCCATTCATGCCACGCAGAGCGGTATTTTGGTGGCGCGAAGACCTTGCGCAGTTGCGGGGTGTATGTGTTGCGGCGCGTCGTCGCTATACGCGCTATAGGAGGAGGCGGGTCAGGAATAACCACGAGGAGGCTACCCTTTATGAGGTCTACCGGTCGGCTTGCAAAGACTTGCAGGTGGCCATTGCGCAGGCGAAGGAGGCCGCGTGGAGAGAGTGGTTGGAGTCGCTTGAGCGGGATCCTTGGGGGAGACCGTATCGGGCAGTCAGGCAGAAGCTTCGACCTTGGTCACCTCCGTTGACTTCTTCTCTCCAGCCAGAACTCCTCAATCGAGTGGTGGATTCCCTGTTCCCCCGGAGAGGCCCCTTTGTTCCGCCAGCAATGGGGTATGCTTCTGGTCCGGATAGGTTGTTGACGGAGGTGCCTCCAGTGACTGAGGTGGAGCTTAATGTGGCGGTTAGGAAGTTGCGGTCAAAGAGGACTGCTCCTGGTCCCGATGGTGTGCCGGGCTGTGTCTTGGCAATTGTAGCCGGTGAGCTGGGAGAGCGCGTTTGCAACTTGTTTACGGCGTGCCTGATCCAGGGGTGTTTCCCTGAGAGGTGGAAGGCGGGGAAGTTGGTTCTTCTCCGGAAGGACGGGCGTGATCCCGGTGAGCCCTCCGCTTACCGGCCCATCGTTTTACTTGATGAGGTGAGTAAGCTTTTCGAGCGAGTTCTCGCTGCTCGTCTCATCAATGGCATGAGTCCAGGTCTGAGTGGGTCTCAGTTTGGGTTTCGCCC
>JALPQI010031715.1:0-35358 GCA_025490895.1 Thaumatotibia leucotreta | reverse complement strand
TTATATTTTATGAATAATTATGTTTAGATACTATGGGTTTTATTTTATGTGGTTCGAATGTCTATAATTGTGTATTTAAAATTAAGTATTTTTATTGTAACTAGGTATTTTAATTTTTTATACGATTTTTTTTACATGTGTTTTATAACTTATAACATTAAAGTAATTTGAATTTCAATTCATAAACATCTCCTAACTTAGCAAGCCGCTAAGTATTGTGTGTCCCTTTCGCCCGTATGGGCGAAAGGGACACACAAGACACAAGACACAGACAAGACTTATGGATAAAACCGAAAAGGATAAACAATAGGTACTTAGCGGTTTGCTAAATTAGGAGACGTTTTCTGAATAAGGGAGTTAGTACTTGGGACAACCACTACTACTGCTACGAATGCTACGACCGCTGCTGCGTAGCACTCGTAGCACCCTCGTCCTTGTACAACGAAATAAAAAAAAATATCTACGTGTAACGGAACGGTTCATCGTCTAAACTCTAAATAATAATATTGTACATTTTGTAACTTATACTACATAAATTATAAATATTGGATGTCATATACCAAAGAAAAGTAAAGCGTAAAGCTGAGCACGTGGGTTCGATTCTCACTTCTGACGTTGGTAATCTTGGTCGTTTTTCTTTGGTTTATGACATATAATATTTATATTTTATAATTACTTATATGGATGGTTGTTATTACTATTTTTCAACTTAGTGCGCAATAGATGAAACTTTTTTATTAGGTATACCTACCTATTTACTACAATTATATAAGATTGAAGATGCCACTTCAATACAGTGACAAACTCTGAGTGCTCTGACACTTTTACCTGATATCCATACATTGCGACTAGGGCGAACCGAAACTTTTTTTAATACTACGACGATGGCGAACACACATACGTCCTAACTTCAGCCATAATGGGAAGCAGCTATCGCAGCTCAAGGACGCCATACAATTTTTTCTTCTTTGTCTGTAAAAGGTTCTAAGTCTAGGAGAAAACCCAATGAGACTTTTCCAACTAGTATCAATCATTTACCCTACTCATTTACTCTACTGTATATCAATTTAAGAAACACCAAGGGTGTTTAAATTTGAATGTTTAATCCACACATGCACTCGTAATAAAAGATTCAGCGCTCATCGCAGACAGAACGCGCGATGTTTGCTCATGGGGACATTCATATTGTTCGCGGAGATCCACTAAATGTACTCCAATTGTGGGATCTACTAAGATTATGAATGGATATGGTAGGATTGTACACTGCACTCCTTTGCTACTGCCCAAAGGAGTAGCAATGTATAAGTTGCAGAATTGCCTTAAATTACAGGAAATTCATGAGAAAATTCTCATGCAAGTGGCCATCGAGAACATTCTTTTTCGGTTGAAGGATCATTATGTTATGCTCCATCAATTAATGATCGCTTTTTTTGACGTTTGTGTTACACACTAGTGACTGTACAAACTCATCAAGTGCCATAGAAATTGGCTCTAAGTTGTAGCAATAAATGTGCAACGAACAATACCAAGGACTTTTCATAAGAATATTCTAAATTTTGGAAACTTCTTGTCGGAGCTTAGATAGTTATAGGTAGGAGGCATTCTGGCAAGCCTAGATTACACAGCAATGAAATAAAATAATCACAATGTTGTAATATGTCGTTCAAACGAATATTTTGCGTCCCACTGACTTGCCAATACAAGTATGTAAACTTAGCATTATATTGGTAAATTATATCCTATCATTATCTATACTTCGATGTCACCCTAGCACGAGTATATTAGCATTACGCGGGTGACAGCAAGAAAGGAGCTGGAATCGCGACATTATTTATTGTTAGTTGTGCCACACTCCTGCTAGAATCGAAACAGATGCTCAAAATTTACGATTTTCGAAGATCACTGTATACCCTCAGCCACGAAGCGAGTAAAATACAGTAGAATCTGGTTACAACGACGTCGAAGGGACCGGCCAGATTACGTCGCACTAACCGGAAGGCATACTAGACGGACGGATTATTTTTTTTTTTATTTTCATCATCAACTATATTTCATTAATTTCAAATAGGTAGGTACATATACGTATAACTGTCTACATTATGTTAGTGTACATTTCGGATTGGAGAGGGAAAAAATATTTATGTATATAAATGGCTTGTGCAAAGCGAAAAACACTTTCGCTTTGTACAAGCCATTTCCGTATGCGTACTCACTTTTAACCGACAAATTACTAACAAATACAAACAGTACAAAACAATCACATCTAGGGTCGAGATTACTTCTTACCCACATTTATTTTGTAAATAAATATTTTAACAGTCTTCGCGTCGTTCGTTCTAACCAGACAAGTTTGGATGAAATTCCGTCGCTAAAAGCAATCAGTCGTTCTAACCGGAGTCGTACTAAACGGATGAACTTTCTTAGTGGCTCGTATGAGAACCAACCGTATGCCTATATTTACGTCCCTAAAAACGGCTGGTTGTTGTAAGCGGAGTCGTACTAACTGGATTCTACTGTATCGCCGAAAATAATTTTCAACCACCATATCACCGAAAGATTAGTTATCAACTGCAACGTGGACGTATCTTTCCCATATTATTATATTTCTAACTTCTAACGTAACCTAACCTAAACCCAGTTGGCAAATCGAAATTCGGCCTGTATGCCATGCATTAGACGGATCCAATTCACGGCATAGATCGGTCGCTGAGGACAAGCACGTACGCTTACTTTAGTGGGCATAAATTACTTCAGCCACAACAAAAGGCAAACCCAGTGAATCCAGTGATCTCCAAAATCCAATCCAGGAATGGCGTCAAACGATCAGAATCACTCATACCTCTGTCAACCCGTCCGATATTAAATCCAATCCTCGAAATTAGCCTCTATTCAAACGACGTATCTCGGAATACCCACGAATGCTCGGCGCCCCTTTGTCTAAACGCGATTGTAAGTCAATCGCAGACGTCTTAGAAATTAATGTAATGGGTACTCAGGACAATTGGGCCCCGAGCGGAGACGTGTCGTAGTCTATGCATTATAGTACAGTATCTTGACTTTCCGTACTGCAGCTAATACTTGGCTAGGTAAGGTAAAAAGAGGAAGCTGCAGGAAGAAATCATGCCAGCTATTGGGAGAACGAAATCATAAGGGCCCATCAACTTTTTAAGTAAAAATATTCTCACTGGTTGGAGGATCAAACTAGCCTTAAAGCCAGAGATAGCCAGCACAAAACATAAGATGAGTTATGAATTTCATCATCATCATGATATCAGCCGAAAGACATCCACTACTCGACCTCCCCTAAAGATTGACCCCCCCAATGACCGGTCTTACGTCACCCGCATCCAGCGGACTCTTGCGACCTTTACTAGGTCATCAGTTATGAATTTAAAACAGATAAATTACAATCTTAAACATATTAGCTATTTTTAAACCGTAACATTTGGCATCACATCATCTGATTGTTGCTATAGTCCCCGTTTACTACTAAGTATTTAGACACTCATTTGGTAAATTAAGTTATACAGGGTGGAAAGGGACGACGTTCCATCCCGCTACCGACCGAGTCTACCAACCATTACGATGAACTTTCAGTATGGGACCAACATCGAAAGCGTACATGGAAAATTGACTTTTCCATACTATTGAACTCTAACTAATCACTCACTTTGTATGAGGGATTAATTTTTTTTTTAAATATTTCGATGTTGGTCCCATACTGAAAGTTCATCGTAATGGTTGGTAGACTCGGTCGGTAGCGGGATGGAACATCGTCCCTTTCCACCCTGTATTTTATTTAATTTCGATTAAACTACTGTCCGTTATAGCAATAGTTTAACTGTGGTCGAGCCCCGAGCGAAGACATACGCTCGTGAAGGAACACACCGTGAAGTGAAATTGTGTTTTGATTGAGATGAGAGTTACATGAACGTAGGTATAACTAAATAACAGTCATGTGCTTGTTTCATGATATAAGTAAGTACCTAAATCGCATCGTATAATATACGTGAACAAGCTATTGTGATAATCCAATGAATATTTTAATAAATATTTTTAAGCTTCAGCCGCCAAAGCTGCGATTCGAATCCCATCTCGGACGTTGGCGAATTAAGTCTTTTTTCTTTTTCTTTGGTAAAGTAGAGGCATCGTAAGAAGTCGTTTTGACGTTTGTTTGCACATGAAGTTCTGTAAATGTTCACAGATAGTATAATAGAGCAAATATCAAACTTCATTGTTGCCTGTACGGAATAGTGATGTTACTACTGTTGCTGCAATTTACCGATACGTCAATCGAAATAAATAAGTAAACCTTTTTTTATGGAGGTACGAATAATTGCTATAATAGTAGGTACGCACATAATCATCAGTTGTAATATGAATTAATGTAACCACCAAATGACGACTTTTCAGGAGGGCCATAAAACGAAATAGACATTTATAAAGTAAGATGTATCTTTTTAGTTAATTATCCTATTGAAATGATGTTTATCTTGTTTGTTTTATTTTTGAGAGGTCTATTTGATAGACAGTTACTAACTGCGACCACACTTATAGTTCAGGAAATGGCTGGTGCTTACGTTAAATATTTTCAAAAAAATTTGGAGATACGTTAACAAATCAATGAAAATCGTCAAAAGTGGAAATTCGGAATTTAGTGTAACTCACAAATTGAAACCGAATTGCTTATGAACCATACAATGCAGACGGCGCTTACAGCAGTGACGTTTATAAAAATATGGTGAGTACATTAGGAAAGACATGTTGTTACAATTATGTACTTACAAATTCGTACTTACGTTAAAATATTGTCTATGATTTTTGGAAACCTTTACATACGTTAATAAAAAAAGTAGAAACCTAATAAAATGGCAAAGTTTTTTTTTTAACGTATTCGACATTTTTTTCTAGATATCAATATTTTATATACACCGTTCGATAGAGCAGGAAATTTGCAGTCGAACGGTATACTTAACTCAATTTCGTCAGCCCGTGTGCCCGGTGGATACGCGGCTTTACAGACTGTGTTGAACTTGACAACCCGAAAAATTTCAAAATTGTTATAAAATCACGTACCTATAATTTTATTTTTCGTATAACAGTAACCCCATTTTCATTTAAAAAATCGTACTCATCATTTTACGACTAAACGTAATTTGTGAAAGTGGTTGTTAGATTCAATCACACAAACATAATTGTGTCAATATATGTTTAGTTTTTATTTTATTTAGAATGTACTGATGACTCGAGTCACGGCCATGCGGAAGCGTTGAATCATGACCCATACGTTGAGTCCTTGGCCCTGAATGAATCAGGTTCAAGTAAAACGTAATCCCACTTACGGAGGCTCTCGCTAACAGAGGTTGTGGATGCTATGAATTTTGCTTAGAGGTCACGTCCTATCCGTCCTATAAAAAATCCTACCTAAATGCGACTTTACGTCATTATGACGTCTCCGGCACCAAAATTTCGATGCCTGCTAATGATTCTAAGTAAGATTACCAAACACTTTTTTAATTCGGATATTCGGATTACCTAACACTTTTCTAATGGCAAGTACCTACCAGATCTAACGCCCTTTTGCACTGACTGAAAATTTTACGACGATAAAATCGAGCGTTTCACAACACTATTGTGAGCTGTCAAAAACGACTTCTTACGATGCCTCTACTTTACCTGCACATATGAAATTTAATGTTCATAGTTTATATCTAGGATACTTATTGTAGCTATTTGCTGCGTTAACTATTATTTTAATAATAGAATGGCCGGCCCAAATGTCGAAAAAAAAGTTTGTAAATAACAGAATAAAAATATTCCAGCGCCATTTCAGTTTAATATCCTCAATATTAGCGGTATTCCGAGCAACGTCTTACTTGTTGATTCCCCTCTAAGAAACCCCTTCCCAGTCGTCGCCAACAATTTATTGCAAGCCCATAAATATTAAAAAGTTGGCGCATAAATCTCTAGTTTTAATAATAAAGGAGTTCTGTGCCGAAGAGGTAAGTCACGGTAATATTGCTTTGCTTTCATCAAAGCTGAATTATGGGAGACAGGTTGTTAGATGGGTACCTGCTTTAATGAGTTTTAAATGACAAGAAAACATTTTATGAAATGTAGAATATGATTATAGATTTATTTTCTTTTAACGTTATGTAACTTTTCACCGTTTAGTTAAACAGGAATATTAAAGAAAACCATTCGTTTTAAAATGCACAGGCATTGTGATGCAGCATTAAGTACAGCAATATTTAAGTGCAGATATAATCAATATAATCATGTAACTAGTAGGTAGGTACCTACCTATTTATCATTATCAAACGCCTTACCAGTATTTAATAAAACAATGTTCATATCTACTAATATCTGATTTGTTTGTGAAATCTTCATAGGTAAGTAATATACATTCATTTTACTCGCAATCATAACCGAAAGAGGGACTCTAAAAGAAAAATCATTGAAATTTTACAAAGCTCACAAAAAGCCCAGCAGGAATCAGTTCTCCCTAGCAAAGCTCTGGCGAACAAAAATCCAATCTCGTAATAATTGTCGTATTACCAGTATTACAATAGAAGGTTCGTCGCGGGCGGTCCGCAAAAAGTAGAATCTCTATGGAAATCATTGGGAGAATTGCACGTGGAACTTAAAAATGTGGAAGTGCCAGCGGCCCTAGCTTATCTTATATTATATATTTGACAGCAACTCGGCTCTCTCGCGGCTATCTTCTGTTGTCCAGTTTTCTTTATCCAACTGACATATTTTTACCAAAATTTTGACAACACCAAAATTGTCTTCCCAAAACAATATCTAATGTTACCTAACATAACAATACCTCCTTAGACAGTTTTCCTGCAGCTTCTATTCTACCTACTACGATTTACAAAAAACTACAATAGATTTTCAGGACTTCCGGAAACCTCAAAATGGTATCAAAGTCACAACAAGTAGTCATAATCATAAACAATGTTCTATCAATCTATTTAAATTACGTAATAATTATGGTTTTAATGCTCTTCCAGTATACGAATTCGACGGAATTTGTTAATAAATCCTCGGTTGTGATTAATTAGCGCTATTCTTTCGCCGCGACAGGAAGCGCCGCCATTAATCCGCAAGATGGCGGTATTGAGACATATCCGGTTGCTTGAGGGACGGGTTTTTCGATATTGTCTCGGCTAATTAATTAGATTTCTTGCGGTTGTTGTTTTTGAAGCGAGGAGTTGGGGGTTGGTATAGTATTGTAAAGAATAATAAAGGTATTCTGTGTAAAAAATTGTTAAAAATTTGCGCTTAATCCATAGCTAACAAAATTGGAGAAAAAATGTCGGTAGTAGAAGTAACAGAGGTTAAAGCAACTTAAGAAGAAAAAACCGACCAAGACAAATTCGGGTCGACTCGTGCTTAGTGTAGGATTGCGTAGTTATTCAAAAACACCTGGGCCGATTATGTCCGAAATAGTATTATTTTTAAGTATTCTATAAGTCATGATTTTTTGAACCCACGGATCAAAAGTTAGAGGGGGTATGTTTTTAAATTTCGTGATTATTTCATACCAAATATGTCGTGATTTCGTGAATAATAAGGTAACTAGTCAATTTAGATATAGTCGTTGGTGGTTTATGAGCACCGTGGCCGATATATCGGATGGCGAATGTAGATGAAATTCATCCAGTCAACAATGAAGTATCTACTATATTTGTCCAATGTTACTATCCAGAGTATCCAGCTAAGTCCACTAAATTAAGAATATTTAACTTTGACAAAAATACCCTCCCCACAATTAGAAACCCTTGTCGAAAGTAACGGTGATAATCAGGGCTCTAATATTAAATTAGATTGCGATTGAACAGGTACAATGGCGGCTTGGTGAGCCGTCTTAAGCCGCAAATCCCAGTTTTATTTGTTTGAAAAGACATTTAAGCCGGGAGGAATTAGCGATGGGGGATGGCCGGGGTTTATTACGTGTCGCTATTGTTATCGTGTAAGTACCTTATTATTGTTATTAGGTATTTATTATATTTTATATTAAACGCTTCAATACTAGAATAGGGTAAGTACAGATGCAGTGCAAAATCCTTTCTCTTCGGCTTTTCACGGAAACATCCGAATTTATATTGCTGTCACAATGAACTTCAGTATATATTGCACTGAAGCTAATTGAGACGGGGTGATTAATTCGGGCGTTTCCGTGAAAAGCCTAAGAGAAAGGATTTTGCACTACATCTGTATGTCATTACAAAAGTGCGCGTTTTGTATTTTAACAGCTATCTATAAAATGTAGATAATACATAGTTCAAAATTACAAAATATATACATATCTCAAATGTTGGGAAACCCCAAACGATTTTAAAAGTTTGTTTAATATTCCACAATATTTGTTTCAAACTCTAATGTTTATTTTTTAAACTTTCTCTACTCCTTAATAAATTAGAAAATGAGTATCAATGTCACAAAAAAGCTAACTCGTTAAAAAAAGATCGATGTGAATATGAATTGCACTCAAGTTTATTTTTAAACTTTCAACTTTGTATTAATTATCATTATCACAAATCGGTCTCACGACTGCGTCATGTTATGTTATGAATCATTGATTGAAAGTTGGTTGATTGTCGAATGATAGCGATACCAATAGCAATTAGGTTGACGTAATGAAGTACGAAGCAGATCCTTGGCTACGCCATCGCCATCGCCAATGCTAATCAACGATTGTCGTTGCCATGGGATCCTATTGCTGCCTAATTGTTTTTAAAACAACTTTTTGGACAAACTCCTTCGTAATCTGGGCCCCTGTCGTTTTAATTATACTTGTTTTATTTTAAATCTTAGTACTACCTAACGATTACTTTATTTCTGTTTATTACTGGCATAACCCATGAGTTTTCCAAACTGGATGCTTAGCCAAGTTGCCAATCGCTAGCGCTTGTTAGGGTATCGTAGTTTTCCCTCTCTGTCACTCTTGCGTATTAGTGCGACAAAGACAGTTAGCTGTCTTTCGCTTACGATTGACGATTAAGCGTTAGCGATTGGCAACTTGGCTAAGCATGCTGGACAGAAAGTTCTTATTAGGCACAGGCAGTTTCATAATTTAGACACAGTTTAGAAATTGATCTCCAGAATACAGAACTTGATGAAATTTTACGATTTTTACCTTGAATGTTTCAATAAACCGAGTAAACGAGCGCAAGGAGCACTATTCCACACTGTACTTACTCGTACAGTCAGCAACAGATATTGCTAAGCGGGCAGTGAGTTCAAAATGAACATGGCACGACCTTATTGCTAAGACTATAAGAGTGTGTTAAGATCATTGTGAACACCCTACCCGCTAAGCGATATCTGCTGCTGACTGTACCTCGTCGATGACATGACGGCTTGCATTTTTAACGGCCCGTCAGTCGTCACCGCCGGCGGTGTAATTAGATTGCGGACGTCGCGTCAAATGCATTGTTCGATGCGAACTGTGAGACCATAGGGCAAGAGGGTCTCGGGTAAAAAGGAAAAAGGTTCCGTACGTTTTATTTTATCAAACCCTGACAACCCTAGACGCCACATAGGCCCAACCTAACAATCGCAAAAAAAATATCTCCCATAGCATGAATCTTGAGTTCTTGAGCTTTTTCAGCGTCAATTAACCCGGGGTTGATCGGTTAAGGGTCAGTTTCACCATCCTCAAATGAAATATATCTGTCAGATAAATGTTAGCTATTCTTTTCTTTTACATGCTTAGGTAAAAGGATACTTAGTGATAACTGATAATTTTATCTGAAACATATCTTTAGGTATCCGGGGACTGCAAGCCGTAAGCATACAAGAAGGTACCTAAGATAAAATCAAGTGTTATTTTTTACCGAACTAACCTAACCTATATAAAGAAATACTATATCTTTAGTGCGGGCGGGGATGTGTGATGCCTCGTCTTTACCTCCTATTTAAGTACGTAGGTAGTATCTAAACATGTACAGTGTATACCTATAGTAACATTTTAAGTTCATAATAATATGCTTACATCGCTGTGAGTGATGTGACGCAATTGCACCACGCATCAACCTACACAGGTTTCTGTGGCGCATCATAAATTTAAGTTACATATGTTCTTTTTTGATATGAATAAATAAAAATATATCTAAAGGTGCATTTAGATCAAACCAGCAGTCGTTCATTCTATCCCCCACTCTATGAAATCAAAGAATTTCGACGAATCACGTTTTGTGTAACGAACGAATTTCGTGGGGAAAGAATGAGCGAATGCTCGTTTGGTCTAATATGCCCTAAAGAAAATGCCCTTGTGTCACTGTACCGAGGATTAAAATAGTGATAAAATAGTGATATTAAATTAACCTGAGAGTCCCTAAAAACGGTAAAAACCGCGTGGGGCCACCGCAACCCCCGTAATGACATTAGTTCGTAACCTCTTATTAGGGCGGGGTGTGATTGCGCCCCTTCGACACCCATCGTTTCATATTTTGTGGGATATGACGACAAGAGGACGATAGTTTCTTGTTTTTATTGTGAATAGTCATATTTTACAAATGTAGTGCATACAGAAAGGATAAATTCGCACGCTTCCGTGAAAACACGAAGCGAAAATATTGTTCTAACTACATCTGTACCGAACTTTATCGAACCATTTTTGAGCCTAATATAATGCCAGCTAAAGGTCGAAAACGACAAATTAAATCAGTCAGCTGTATCGTAGGTATTGACAGTGCATAATAATTTGCTAATTAACGTATTTCCACGGAAAAGTCTCAAAGCATACATGTAAGCTACCACTATAACCTTAAGAGTTCAGACAGTAGTTATCCATTTACCAAAAAAGCCCAAAGAAGCCCAAATCTTACGTAGGTATTTATCTACATACGAACGACAGTGTTTAGTTTGTCGGCAAATCTGTATTAAGTAGGTATACCACGATAAGTATATTTTTGCACAATATGTATTTAGTGAGGGGAGTAGAAATGTCACAGTGTCGTAATGTGAGGCGGTAACGAGCGCATTAGTTCCGGCGGTGTTGGTGACAAATGTCACGACTGCGGTACGTTTTACTACTTTATGGACAAATATTTGTAAGTTATTAAGAATTAATATGCAGTGCAAACGTAATAAAATTTACGTTGGAAACCGATATTATTTCTATCAGTCACGACGATTATTTATAGATATCTTCTTTTGATATACTCACGACTGAAGCCCGGCGCGCCATAATAAATATATTAAATATTGTAGATGTACATAACATAGGTGCCAAAGAAACAATACGGAGTTCACCAACATCCGAGGATATGAACCCACTTCCTCAGGTTTTGCGGCTGATATCTAAACCTCCTCGGCCACTCGGTCTCAGCGGACATCGGTCGAATTTCTCGGATAAATGTATGCAGTACCTAACCAGCAGTCGCTTTTGACCATACTCGAACAAAACATACTTTGTATTTAAAAAATGTATTTTTAACATATATTTCTTATTGTTATTAGGTATCTCGGAAGTTATATACCTAGATATTATAGGTGTAGATAAAAGTGCGAAGAACAATATAGATACCAATACAAAGTATACAACCAAGAAAACGCGAAATAAAATCTTCTAATTATGTGTAAATTCATACTTAACTATCAATAAAGGATCAATGAACTCATTATTAGGAGATTTTTTCGCGATTATTTGGTTGTCTCCATAGTGAAAATAAATCGCTCAGCATTACCTTCCCTATAGTAGCCTGTTCAATCCTGCTACGCGACTCAAAAATCAGCCCGTAATTTTCAAAATTACACGCCAATGAAAAACCTCCGTATATTACTCATAAAACAAGCACTGCAATAATTTCCGAAATGGTCACCAGTCATCAATAGCCCACAATTTGACTAGACAATTAAACGATCCCGAGCCGCAAACTGAATTAAAACCGAATCACAATGCGTTATCAGAGACACGGCACATGCACAATGCACATATAATGTTACCGATGATTGACAGAGAGGGCGACGCGCCCCTCCACCCCCGAGCCCTTTACCCCCCTTCATTAACAAAGGGGCAAATGCAATGCATTGCGTAGATATAGTTCACGCGTGTTCTGATTGCTTGCAGAGAGAGCAAACGCCTGATAGAGGTGAGTACAGGTGTAATGGGCTCTTTAAATAGGCCTACGGCGATCTTCGAAGTTCGCTTTTGAGCAACCGTGTCCGTCACACGAATGACGGCTTTGTTGGCATAACAGAGACTAACGCTCCAAGGATATCTAAGTTTGCGGTAGTAGGCCTGCAAGCCGAGCCAAGACACCATTCTGCAATCGTATACTATAAGCGATAAGTAATAAATATCGACGGCCCCTACGTAAGTTGTCGTAAGTTGAAAATGGCAAGTTTACAGGAGAGCACTTTAAAGTTTGTAATGTGTATGGTGGTCACATAGTTCAACGGATTACTTTGAAAATTGGCATAAACATTAATTAAGATACTGTCTTTATAGTGATATAATTACTTTTCTGATATATTTCATAGTTTTGCCGGAATTGCACTTACGACAGTATATGATGGAGAAAAGAATCAAAAAATGTGGTATGTATTACTAACTTCACTTTACGCTGGTGGTCATAAATGGTCTTTGATCATAAGTTATACATACTACGAGATACGTCGGAATTATGCGTGTAAGTTTTGTCGTATCTGTTATTTACTACATTATTTTGCGGAAACGTTATAAAAACTTTTTGTTAGTTACTATATTATGCCATTTATCAAACAATTAAATAGTATTTTTATGGAACCCTGATGGAATATTTTGAGAAAATTAAGCAGGTGAATAGTTTTTTTGTATGTTTTATTATGAAAAATAGATCAGGGTACAGTATTTTTGGACATTTTCTGGAAAATGTCGTGTTGAATGAAGACGAGATTATGTAGTTGAGTTTGATGTAGCTTCATTGTTTGCGAGTCTGGAAACTATAAGGGTGTATCAACTTTTTTCTGTATGTTATTGCCATGATTATGGTCGCCGGAGTCAAGCTGGTTTTATGCAAGATTATGCTATTAGAACTATGCAAACATGCATTTTTCTGGTGTTGGTAATTTCGTTCCTTAATGGGCCACCTACAAACATGTACTACATGCATGTTTGCATAATTTAAGTGTCATAATTTTGCATAAAACCAGCGTGACTCAGGCGACCGTAACCCTGGCAATAACAGACAGAAAAAAGTTGATTCACCCATAAAATAACTAAATATATTGTAGCTCGTAACGACTTACCTACTGTGTACATGGAATTCATCGAACATTTCCTGAATAGTTGCTATTTCGTTTGGCGAGGGGAGTATTATTTGCAGATTAAAGCAAAGAGTTCTCATGTTGTAGTTCTGGTACTGGTCAATATTTTCATGGATAAACTTGAGCAGAGGGCACTCGACAGTTGTCCGAATAGGCCGAGATGCTGGTTACGAAATGTGGATGACGTTTTTGCTGTAATTCCTGATAGAGTTGTTGATGTGTTACTAACCGATGATCGAGGTGGATGGCACATTTCGTTATCTTGATGGGTTAGTAATACTAGGCCAGAATGATCGTCTGTCACAAAAAGTCTACAGAAAAGCTACCTGCTAACTGGCTTATACCATTATCTAGCAAACCTTTTCTCCCGGTTCTGTGATTCACAATACATGCGAAATGAGGTCATATTGTTTATTCACATCACATCATTCGTCTATTTCAGTCCACTGCTGGACACAGGTATCTCCTATTACCTCCTGTTATATAAATTATTACAAATTTTGCAACATGTCAGACGCGCTTGGAGAGGAACAGATATGGTTGGTGACGAAGTCAGCGTACAAGGAGCTCAGGGACGTTTCGACATCACCACATAGTAGAGAGGGCACCAGTATTCTTGCCTCATATTAAAGGAGTGACAAACGAAATTGGACGCTTATTACGCCGTAGGTTTAGCATTAAGACCATTTTGCGTTCTCATACCAATATAAGTATTTCTTATGCTCTTCAAAAGACGGAAATTCACTTGGCAGCTCGGGTGTTTATGAGATAACGTACGACTTCTGTAAGGAACGACGTAATGAGTCTAGACTCGGAGCACATATGGAGCGTCAAGGACAGGGAGATAGACAACTCGGCTGTGGTGGACGCATACGATACAGGCATCGCATTTCTTAAACGCTTTGATAAAGCTAGGATGCTGGTACGGTAAAGATGCTATCTGCCACGGAAGATATACAAAGCGATTAATAATAATTTCAATCGGGATAGGGACTGGACTGAGCCAACAGCATGGAAGCCGGTAATCTCCGAGCTAATAATGATTGTTTTGTGCACACAATAACTTCGTGTGCTTATCATCTGTTACCTAGTTTTCGGTGACACAAACCTGCAGTCGGACATGACATCAGGTGCCGGTGCAAGACCGCCATTTACCGAGTTTAACCGTTAAATTATAATTTTGTGCATTTAGTCAGTACATAAAAACAGTCTGTCATTCAGCATTAGAAACGTAATTCAGAAATTATAATCAAAGACATAAAAAAATCAGTTAACAAAATTGTCTTCAGCTTCAACTACATCATATGATTCATATGAGATAAGTGTTTTTCAACGTAATTGTAATCTTAAAGAACAGTTATATCGCTTTCATGATTAGATAGGTACAGCAGCTTGGTGATTTCATTCAGTCATCAGTCAAATCGGCGATCTGCAGACGATGATTTCACGATTTTTCATGATTTTGATGTTTTTTTTGTATTTCTTTTGTTTTTGTGAACTTTTTGTTCTTTATTACGTGTGAGGTGTGCAATAAAGAGTTTTGTAGTGTATTGTATTGTAAATACTCGTAACTGAACCCACCAGCTGCTGCAGTATTTAATAATGAAAGTGATATATTTGTTTTGTCTTCGACACTATCACAAATAAATGCCGTTTTAAAACAATGAATTCTGCATTTCTTTATCGTTTGGTTCATAAGGAAGCGGCGAACCTGTATAATGAGCAGAAATTATTGAAATACGCCAACATTGTAATTGTAAATTGTAGTAACTCTGTACTTGATCCGGCGCATACTGTCTTAAATATCACTTACAATAGAAATTCAAAAACAATTTCCGACGAAAAATGTCTCAAGTACACATACAACATAAAAAAATAAATAAAATCCGACGTAAATAGTAGTATGTTAGACTTAAGACAAAACACCGATCTTAAACTCCGAAGTAAGTTGTGGTAAGTGATAACATACTACAGTATTCACCGGTTTTATAAAAAAAAATCAAAATCCATACTAACTAATTCGCACCTGATCTCTGAGTGAAATCCAATAGATTGCCAACTTTGCTTAGTGGTTTTAAATCAAGTTTATTTCTGAAGCGTCTTTTATTTCATCTCGGACCACCTTTTCTTTTAACTCCAACGGTAGTTTCGAAAATTAATTTTGGTCTTGCACAGTTTGAGTTTGTTCCCGATGCAGTGTCTTACTTTTATCGAATAAAATGTATCGTTTATTCATTTTTGTCTCATCTAGTTGTTAGTTCTTGGTAAAAAATGATCACTTACGAAAAACCTCTGCTCCACCGCGTATAAAATCGTAACTGGCACTTACGCTGCTCGAGCGCGGGTGGCCGCCCCGTATTAACTGTCGTAAGTACACTTACTACAGTATACGACGGTGCTTTTTTTAGTTACGATAGTTTTCGGGTGTCAAAAACCTATTTGTAATAGGTTTTTTTAATTTTTTCTTCGTGGAACGGAAACATTGCTAATAGACATGATGTTTTATGAAATAAAAAAAAAATCCCAAATTTCAAGTTACGACAACTTACGTAGGGGCCGTCGAAGGAGAACGACAGATTCGTACGAAAAGTCACGTGACCATTCCATACATTATTATTGTCACGTGACTTATCGCTTTTCGTATACGATTATAGCATGGCATCTTGGCTAGGCCTCCTATAGTCAATAATGTCAATCAATATAATATATGTCTTATTCAATATTGTAAACTGCAAGCGATATCACACCGTGCAACGGACGCATCCATCGGTTCGAAGTTCCAGTGTGCCCACCATGAACTTTCTATCCATCCCGCTTTTACATTCATCGCCTCGGCAGCTCATAGTAGGACTACAGTGAAGTGGTAGACTGGCTGAGCGTGCTTTCGACTGACAGAAAGTTGGTAGGGTTTGCCCTTGGGGGGCAAAGAGAATATAACATTACGCCTTGGGGGGCTGATGTCACTGAATTACCCTAAAACGACTTAACGTTTTTTGCTCAAAAACACTGACAAAATAATAATGAAATTTCACACTTATTCCCATATCCATTTCTTTTTTAGTGCTTGACCATCGTAACACGTTTTTTCATAAAATATGTAGTTAAATGTGTTTGGCGGCAAACCACGCCCGTATACCTACCTATCTCATCACGTGCCTTCACTTTCCGCGCATACTATATATGTATACCTGGTGGATTATCATGGTCCCGTTTATTACCATTTAATGGGACCATGATAATCCACCAAGTAATCGGCAATGACGATAAACAATACCTAAATATAGGACTATGTATCATGTCTACTGAAACAATTTCATTATTTTTGTTACAGCCAGTATTTTCCGCCCGAAGCACCACAAGATAGACAAAGTCCCGGCCACTCTACGAGATGGGAAAAATTAAAAAGTAATAAAAACACAAATGAGCCTTTCAATCATCCCTCTGGCAACACCGACGCCTGTCACGTGAGATTAAAAAGTTTCGCACGCTTAATTTGCATTTTGGTCTCATTTGCATAGCGGTGCGTCTAATTTTCGTCATTGTTTTAACTTGGAATTAGATTTTTAACTTTGTAGGTTTTATGTAGAACGTTTTTGAATATTTAAAATGTAAGTAGAAATTGCACGGTGATTTTGCCTTAAGGATACGTAAGATACAGAAGGCTGGAGAGTCAATTTAATCTATTTACATTAAACTATTGAATACGTATTTTTTTCATCTGAATCTGGTCTCGGATTATTGTCTAGATTTTTTCAAAATGTTGTTTGTTTGTAATTGGTTCCATTCTATTGTCATCGAGTAATTAGCATTCAGCATCAAAAAATACAATCAGATCCATTTTTCCAGTGCAGAGCGTATTCTACAGGACGCCTAATTATGTAGCATGGATTGCCTGCATACAACAATAATATAATTTTTCCTGAAAAGCAAATCGAAATCAAGGCAGTCTGTACCTCAAAATGCATCAAGTTCGTTAAAACAAACAAGAGAAAAAGTGGACACAAAAGGAAATTGAAACGAGGAAATTGTAAATTTATGAGATGCAGAGCCGGTGACGGACAAAAAATATGACGCGAGACTTTTACAGCGGGCGAATAAAGTGAATCACTGAGAAGCTTTACTTTCAAATATTTTTGTCGAACACATTAAAGAAGAAAACAGGCATAGAGCGATAAGAAAATGTAGGTATCTTTACCGACAACATCGACATTTCAAGAAATAAATGTAGGTACATACTTAGGTATTAAATGTAGGTATACCCGTATGTATGTGTAGGTTTTATTTGCCTTACACTTGCCTATAAAATGTGTATGCAGAAGTGCGAGTCAAAAATTTAAAATGAGTGTGCATACCTGTGCGACAAAAATGTATATCATGCGATGTCATAACCCGAAAAAAATCATCCATCGATGTGACACATTATGTTTATTTCTAAATAGTTCTTGGAAATAGTACTTGGTATAGGTACAGTCAAGGGCAAAAATATGTACCTATACACTTTTGCACCTTATTTTAACGGCATAAGATAAAAAAGTGTATACATATTTATGCCCTTGACTGTACCAACTGAAATGTTCCCAAAAATTCTAGAACTCCAGTCTTCCCAATAATAAGACTAACCTAGAACAACTTTAACCCTCCGAATACCCATAATCGTAGCTAGGTACGAGTACCTACATAGCCTTCCTTAATATCGTTGGAACAGTTTCTGGAATACACAAACTATAGATAACTATAAAATATAGGTACCTATAGAAAAATTACTATTATATTATGTACGTGCTTCTTTAACGATAAACTAGTACTAAGTTCACAAACCGCTAGGCTTTCCAAGTCTGAAAATAATTTAAAACATGAGACCATTTTAATTAACCCGTGCACTAAAATCGAACCCGCGGCCGCGGCTCGGCGGCGCCCGGACCGCAGCAACCGCTCTCAGCAAAGCAGCTGTCGGTTAATAATTTAATTGTGCATTTCCCTCTCTTTTTCGCAACGCTCCGCGCGGTGAACCACGAAACTCTACCGTAGGTTACAGTATCTATTATGCAATACGGTTTTATAGTTCAGACCCATTACATTAGAATAACTAATATTAGTCTACCTAAGTTCAAGTTTTTTGATAGGCGGTTAATAAATTTACCGGTAAATAAATAAATTTTCCGCCTTTGCGTGCAGTCGTGTCATGTCATGTATATACACAATTCTAATTCAATGGATTAAGGTGAAGAAATTTGTACATATTTATAACTCTACCGCACCTACTGAGCACCTACTCGGCAAGCCTCGTGACCTAAACCCGGTACTCAACTTATATAGCCTTCATATTGTTACAATTATATAAAATACTATTAACGTTCCTACTACTATTACTGTAAAAGGATATCACATCGAAAGAAAGATGCAAGTATTTTAAGTTTAATTTTCCGTCTCCAGAAAATTAACATCCATCCGTTACCGGTGCAATATTAAACGCACTCCATTTCTGTCCTCGGTATTCCATAGCCTGGTCCAAAATGCAGTAAGAACTATACTTAATACAGGTTCCAAGTAACACTGGTCTATAAAACCTGTATTAAATGTAGGTATACCCGTATGTATGTGTAGGTTTTATTTGCCTTACACTTGCCTATAAAATGTGTATGCAGAAGTGCGAGTCAAAAATTTAAAATGAGTGTGCATACCTGTGCGACAAAAATGTATATCATGCGATGTCATAACCCGAAAAAAATCATCCATCGATGTGACACATTATGTTTATTTCTAAATAGTTCTTGGAAATAGTACTTGGTATAGGTACAGTCAAGGGCAAAAATATGTACCTATACACTTTTGCACCTTATTTTAACGGCATAAGATAAAAAAGTGTATACATATTTATGCCCTTGACTGTACCAACTGAAATGTTCCCAAAAATTCTAGAACTCCAGTCTTCCCAATAATAATACTAACCTAGAACAACTTTAACCCTCCGAATACCCATAATCGTAGCTAGGTACGAGTACCTACATAGCCTTCCTTAATATCGTTGGAACAGTTTCTGGAATACACAAACTATAGATAACTATAAAATATAGGTACCTATAGAAAAATTACTATTATATTATGTACGTGCTTCTTTAACGATAAACTAGTACTAAGTTCACAAACCGCTAGGCTTTCCAAGTCTGAAAATAATTTAAAACATGAGACCATTTTAATTAACCCGTGCACTAAAATCGAACCCGCGGCCGCGGCTCGGCGGCGCCCGGACCGCAGCAACCGCTCTCAGCAAAGCAGCTGTCGGTTAATAATTTAATTGTGCATTTCCCTCTCTTTTTCGCAACGCTCCGCGCGGTGAACCACGAAACTCTACCGTAGGTTACAGTATCTATTATGCAATACGGTTTTATAGTTCAGACCCATTACATTAGAATAACTAATATTAGTCTACCTAAGTTCAAGTTTTTTGATAGGCGGTTAATAAATTTACCGGTAAATAAATAAATTTTCCGCCTTTGCGTGCAGTCGTGTCATGTCATGTATATACACAATTCTAATTCAATGGATTAAGGTGAAGAAATTTGTACATATTTATAACTCTACCGCACCTACTGAGCACCTACTCGGCAAGCCTCGTGACCTAAACCCGGTACTCAACTTATATAGCCTTCATATTGTTACAATTATATAAAATACTATTAACGTTCCTACTACTATTACTGTAAAAGGATATCACATCGAAAGAAAGATGCAAGTATTTTAAGTTTAATTTTCCGTCTCCAGAAAATTAACATCCATCCGTTACCGGTGCAATATTAAACGCACTCCATTTCTGTCCTCGGTATTCCATAGCCTGGTCCAAAATGCAGTAAGAACTATACTTAATACAGGTTCCAAGTAACACTGGTCTATAAAACCTGTAGTTGGACTTCTGAATGACACCCCAGATGCATCATCCATGGCGGAAAGCTTTTACGAGACGAGGGCTTTCATCGCAGAACAAAATGGGATTCTGCGTACAGCATAGCTGCGTATAGGTTGCAGCATTAAGTAACTGCGGATTGCGACACTTGAGTTTTAAAACTGCTGTCTTTTTTTTAAGTAGCATGTCTGTAGATGGCAATCAGTTGTCTATGCTCACTATCTGACTATAAGTATTACTTGGCGTTTTTTATTTGATACTGGCGACCCGCCCCGGCTTCATTCTGGTACAATACTAAAACCTTCCTCTCTATGGGTGTGGATTAAAAAAACGTATTAAAATCTGTTGCGTACTTTTAAAGATATAAGCACAACAAAGGGACAGACAACGAAAAGCGCCATTATTGTTTCATATAGAAATTTAACAATTAACCAGGTTGTATTGTATTGTATTCTGGCCATTTTTCCGCAACTCGACATCAAATGTGCCTATTTTGCATGATCCCAACGACCCTGGCCCAGTAATTGTTGGGGACTTCTCAAACACCCTTAAATTTCTTCGCAAGTGAATGCAGGTTTCCTCACGATGTTTTTCAGCGTTTTGAAATACAGCATTTAACGAAAATGTTAAGATTTAACTTACTGAGTATGTAGATGTTTATTATATATGATGTGGTCAAAGTCATTCGAACTTTGAAAATGTAGTAGTATTGATTGATGTGACCAAATCAATATCGAATCAATGTCATTAACTTCTCAACTCAGCCACTCCCATGCTAATATTTATATCGGAATACTATCATATCAAATATTCGGTCTAATGCCTAAAACAAGTGTAACTGAACAGAATCATAAAATCACTTAATGTTGATAAAGCACTTTCATTTCAATAGTTACATATAAATAGTTACTTTGGTAATATTAAATACGAATAATATACACGCCTAAACACGCGATATTCAAAAACCTTATAATACATTTTACAGCTACTTTAATTTTTGCGATAAATTGGAAACGTACAATGCAATACAATTGTTTAGGAACACGACCTAAAGGAGATCAATAAAATTATTTATCATGACATGACCCTATTTTACAACGGTTGTGTCTACTACTGGAATTGCAAGCATCCATAGGGTAAGGTCACGGCTTACCCAAAGATGGATAGGTTGTTTGTTTTACGACCAAAATTGCATCACAAACAAACTTGATGTCAATAAACAATTAAACAGATAGCTTTTGCGAAGCACCTATGTAATTGTCATCAAGCTGTTCAAAACAACAATTTATAATTATAACCATTGAATTAAGTAAGTAGGTAAATTTATCATGCATGAAAATTATCAAACTTATGTCGGAATGTCGTTTGTCGTGTTCCTGTGACAATTTGGCAAGTGCTTTGCAAAAGTTTATTGATAAGTGATTTCTTTCAGTTACGCACCTTTGGTTGCAAATAGTGATGGGTCGTTCCCGGTAATTTCCCAATGTTAGTATGATGAAAGTTTTCATTTGGGAATATTCCCCATACTGTGTTAGGAAAGTTACCGGTAACGACCCATCACTAGTTGCAAACAAGCGCACCGCCCATCCTTCGGTAAGTGGTAATCGTAGCATATGGGTATGCAACGCTAGAAACAAATACCTACTTCGCACAATTGTCACACGACACCATGGTAAAGTCGTTTAGGGATTTAATGGTTCGACGTTCATCATTTTATCGTGACATGTGTCATTTTCTTACTTACATAGAAAGTACTTCGAACATGTCAGCAACGTCGACAAACGATAAAAACGTAACCATCATAAGCCTACGGGTATCGTTGAGTAAATGGGTCATTGTCAGTCAAAAACCAAAAAGTTGTCCACTCGGTGGCCAAAAGATAACAGCGTGTATAAATCTATTATATAATATAGGCTTGTTGTAGTTAGTTCGGGGAACTTAACTGTACCGTTAAATGTTTTATCCCAAATTTAGTACAGTCGACGTCAAAGATATCATTACGGTTTAGGTGCCAAACATATACTTACTCGACCTTAATGTCAAGGCAATAAAGTCGTGTCAATATCTTTTTGGCGCCTAAACGATATCTTTGACGTCGACTGTACATGGTTTTCTTACATTTAGGTAAGCCTGAGAATTGTAAAATTTTTAAACAGATAAAAAAATGAATAACGAAAAATAACCCTTCAATTAACACGATCCACAAGCATTATTTTAAAGTCAGGAAAGCGAGCTCGCGAAGTCTCAAACTATCGACAACAAATGTCACGTACCTTGTCTCCTCACACGTCCGTCCGCCACCACAGCCGAGGCTACACTGGCAGGCCCGCCCAGCGGGCTGGGCGGGACCTCCGCTGGGCGGAGCCCCAGTCAGCTGATCCTGCCACTGGTCAAGGCTTGGCTAAGACGGCGGCTTGGATAGTGGCGAAGCTGCGAGTGGGTGGTAAGCTGCTTATAAGTGTATACTTCAACACTTGTACATTAAGCTCTTAGGCAGAGATGAATATGCGATAAGATTAGCTTGCAGACTTAACTATCTGGAGTGATTTCCGTAAATACTCGTAACACAAAAATCGGTTAACCCTTAACTTGGTTATATAATATAATATAAAGTGTATCTTAAAAGATACATACTTTTTGACCCACTTTTTGTATTTTTTTTAAAGACAGAATTTTTGGCTCTACACAGCGGCGAGGAGGCTAGAACGCACTATTTTTTTAAATTCTGCCAAGTTTAGGGTCGGATGGCTCCTTTTCAGTCGGAAAAACAAGAGTTGTCCAGGTTGTCCATTTACCTTAGTGGTCAAAAGTTAATAGCTTAATTAAACTTTCGTATTTTTTGTTTGATTACTTAAGCTTTATCCATAAAGAGCATGTGTCATTTCAAAATTATTATGGAAATTATGGAAACAGGAATTTATTTTAATCTTAAGAATTTATAAAATGACAATCTTTTCATTGTTTAAAGGTATGTTGCATTTGTGTTTTTTTATACTGTTATTCTGCTACATGTAGCTATAGGGATAGCGTTGAGGTGAAAATTTTTGTTTTAGTACAGATGGTGCCTTTTTTAGGCTCTAGTGCGAGAAGTGGGTCATTTTACGTCAGGCCCAAAACTTCGGAGAGCCATCTGTATTAAAAAATCATCGTACGAGACACGTGCAAAAACGAAATTCGTAACTCGTGACGATTTATAACACTATCGGTCGTATTTTAAAACATCGCCACTCGTTTCGAATTTCATCTTGTTTCGTAATGTTTTTTCGCACTTGTGTCGTAATGTACTATTTTGCAAATAACTCCCAATAAAATACAAGGGAACGCCCGCCCGACGATCTTGGTCACAAGAAATCGTTTTGTTGAGAACTTTTGAAATGACACGCACGAACCCTTTCTACCACCACATCGTCACAATATTCTACCAAAATACCCTCAAATACACACAAAATAAACCTCTTGTTTCAAAAAAGGCTCTCATTAAACGGTACTGTGAGTTGTTGCCAGTTATAGGCATAACAATAATAATATAGGTACGAAGGAAAGACCTTGCCTATTGTAATTTTAAAATGTATAAATTATTAATAGGATTATTAATATAAATTTCAAAACCCACTTCAGGGTTAATGTAAATTATACTTATGTCATTCATTCATTCATCAATGCTACTGCGAACCTTGATCGACGTGACCATAGACATATAAAATTGATAGACCGAGTCTATTTTATCTGTGGGTGACGCCGGCAATGCCTGTCAACGATCTTTGTTTGTGTATACTAGTGCACCTAAACCGCAAATAGTAAAAGTGATTAAAATAAAGCTTTTCATGTATATTTCTGTTCGATAAGTGCACGGAATGTGATAAAAGTGATGACTTGTGTGGTTCCAGGGTGTAAAAACCGCCAGGGTTACCTGAATGAACAAAATAAAGACATTACGTTTCACCGGCAATTCAGTTTTGACTTGAATTTTAAGATTTCGAACCTTATTAAGGTAAAAGTAACTGAAAATCTTATTCAATATTTGTTGTCGGATACATATATGTAGTTTTGTGATTAAACCATTTGTATTTACATTCGTAATGTAATTATAAATAGTGGGATTCAAACATTTGTATCGCATAGTGTGGTACTTAAGAGACCGATCGTGATATCGATAAATGTATTGATAGTCAACTCAAAGATGAATCGATGTTTTTAATGTCCAACAGGTTTCCACTGGACACTGAACAAAGGCTATTATGGGTCAAAAATATCAAAAAGGCAGACGACTGGTACCCTAAAGAGTATTCAAAAATATGCTCCGCACAATTTTAAGCTGTTGTTTCAGGCAAGGGTACGCGAATAAGTGATTACATTCTGACGTACTACCCACCATATTTGGTAATCATCCAATGTCATGTCAACCAGCAAGTAAATTAAATTTAGTTTAATAATGACCCTCATGTGATACTTGTGTAGACTGATTAATTTAATTATAAAGAAGCCATCATACCAAAATTGTTAGGTATGCTTTAAGGAATGATAAGTCCATAAAACATGTTATAATGAGAGTTTTCTGAAATCACCAGGGCAGGAGCAGGTCCAGAAACTTGTCTAAATTCTATGTTTATAGTTTCTGGTTTAAATATTTTGTATGAGTTAAAAAAAATACATAAAAAAAATTAAACTTTATTTAAAAAAAAAAAAAAAAAAACATTTACTTAGTCTTTCTTTGGGGCTAGATAATTGTGTTTCTTAGCGGGACCTTACGGCTAAGTGGCGCCAACTAGTGGCATACGTATTAGGAAACCCTCATTATGACATTTTAATTAAAGAAAATATTTCGTTAACTTTGTGATTTTATTTTTATCCTAAAATGTAGATTTTGAAATCACGATCGAAGAAGATCGTGATTTTGAGTAGGAAATAAGGTTTATTCCTACTGTATTCGCTATCTAATTTGGTTAAAATATTATTATTGACGATAAAAGTATACGATTGAAGACTGGACATCACTAATGATAATGACATTTTATCTAGTCAGGTTGGTAGCATTGTTCAAGAAAATGGAGTCGTTGATGGAGTTCACGACCAAGTAGAGCTACTTTATTTGTCTCTTTTTCCTTATGGAATACGTCTTGAGATGGGGTGAAGGATGACAATAGTTTGTTCATGTATGTCTTAATACACGGAATCTTCCCTATATTTTATCTGTGGACGTGACGGTGTTGCCTCCCTGTCAGTGTCACACTTACTTACTAATCAATATGCAAGTGCAATAGAGATGCAACAGGCCCACTACCGTAAAAACCGAAGTTCGCTAATTTCGGGGATTTGTCTCTGTAACTCCAACGATGGCGTCATTAGAGTGAAAAATTCCCAGAATTTGCGAACTTCGGTGTTCGCAGTAGCAGGCCAGGGTGCTTAGACAACAAGCCAATAGCTAACGCTAGTAACGCTTAAGCGTCAATCGTAAACGAAAGGCAGCTGTCTGTCTTTGTCGCACTAATATGAAAGAGTAACAGAGAGGGAAAACTACGATACGCTACTAAGTGTTAGCGATTGGCAACTTGGCTAAGCATCCAGTAAGAACTTAGTCACGGCCACGGATTTAGAATATGGATATGGATTTGACAACGTAATAATAATAGCAAGAACGAAAGGGATGGTCTTATGAAACTTTTTACTAGTGGAAGTGAAAAGGAACGATAATCGTCCGTCCTTATCACTGTGCCACTATTTTTTGTGTGTGTGTGTGTGTTAGATGCTAAGTCTAAGTGCCACACACACAAGTATCTTCTTAGTAGTAAGTGACTATGTCTATCCCTCTTAGTGGCACACTATGTGCGGCCCCTCGGTCACGGCAAATACCCGAAATTTGCAAACTTCAGAGTTCGCGGTAGGGCTGTAGAATCCCAAATTATAGGACCGTTTGCTAATACTATAATATTGGAAGGTTTGCTAATACTTTGGACCTTCGGCCTTCGGCCTACTAAAACACTACAGATAGGATGCCGGCGAAACTTAGCCAGCTTTTGATAATATTTGAAAAGCAGTTTTTCCAATGCATGTTCTTTGGAAATACTTATTTCTGCCCTCCGGTCGGCAAACAGCACTTTGCCGGCCGCTGCGCTAAACTAAGTTTCCGCCTGCCGGCTCCTTTGAGCAGAAAAATAATATACACACTTCGGCCGTTAAATGGGACATCCTCGGATCACCTGTATGTCGGCCTCGGCTTCGCCTCGGCCTACAATTACACGTCATCCGAGACATTTTCCACTTAAACGGCCTTGGCATGTAATCTACTATTCTATATGCACTGTGCGATTACTGATTAAACATTTATCTTTTAACCCCACGGATAGAAAGTTTTATAAATCGCATAATCTGACAAGTAACTTTATCAATAGAAATTAAGCGCTAATTAATTTAAAGCAACCTTTGATAGAAACATAGAAATAGTAGATAGGGGCGATTGCAAAAAAATTGTACCTGGGTGAATCAACTTTTTTCTCTCTGTTATTACCATGCTTACGGTCGCCTGAGTCACGCTGGATTTATGAATAATTATGATGCTATGATGTTCATCCTTCGGAGAAATTTTGAGTTAGTCAACTTTCATCACTGCAAAAGTCGTTACACAATATTTAACTTCGTAACACAAAAATTATGACGTAATACATGCTAAAGCCGGGGAAATCCCTCGGATGTCGTGTAATAGACTAAATGACCCATTTTTAAAGTTTGTCTTATATTATTAATCAATATCTGATTAACGGAAAAAAATATAAATATATTTTTTCACGACCTAGAAAACCGCAAAATTATAACTTAAAATTTAAACTTTCGTTACCGGGCGAAAACGATACTAGCCATGTTAATGCTTAGATTATCTGTGGTGTGACGTCACTCAAACCGAAAACAAACATTTGACATATCACTTATGTTATGTCAATGTCATGCCTACATGTCCATGGCGAATTTCACTCGTATAAGATTCGATATGAAGTTAGTTTAAGATCCTATGACGTCACATCATAGCCAACACCGTTTTCAGAGTACGAAATTAAAAAAAATATAAAACTAATTTCTAAATAAAAAATATGTACCCATCAAACACTTTTAATACACCGCCGTAATCGAAAAATATTGATCTTTTCAATAAATACTACAGAAAATAATAATTTTTTGCACTAAATTTGATATGAGTCAAGTAGCCTATTGTAGGCCGAGGCCGACACACATGTGATCCGAAGCTTTCCCATTTAACGGCAGAAAATTTTTATAAGTATTCATTAAAGACCTTAAATAATGTACTTATATTAAAAAATTTTTTTTTAAGAAAACACTACGTTCGAGCGCCAATAATTCCTGGGTCAATGAGTTACTTTCACCCGAGTTCCACAGAGTTTCACTATGAGGAAAAAAAAGAATCAATTAAGTTTCAATAAAAATGACTTTCGATCCTATACGGAAGAGCAATTTTCAACTGGCCTAACAACGTACGAAAATTGAACTTTCCGATCAGGAGAGATGAAATAGTACATTACATCAGAAGGTCGGGGAAATGAGGATTTCCAGCCAAGTTGGTAGGTAACGAGGCCGGGAATCCGTTTTCACGCCGAGGGCCGAGCCATGTATAGTGCTTTTCTCAAACATACAAAGAAATACAAAAAAATAATGATAATGTTGTCGAAATTAAAAAAAAGTTACTTTGCTGGCCTAGGCCTGAAAAGTGTTATGAAATTCCTTTTCCATCCCAGTGAGTTAAATTACTGCGCCCTAAAAGCGATACTTCCGAGTCTATTTTAAGGAACGTAAAGACAATAGGTATTTCATTGCATGTTTGAGAAAATATGATTTTCAGTACTGCGGCCCTACCGCTACTCAGAAGTTCGCAAATTTCGGGGATTTGTCTCTGTCACTCTAATGACGCCTTCGTTGATGTGACAGAGACAAATGCCCGAAATTTGTGAACTTCGGAGTTCGCGGTAGGCCAACAGATGGTGATTCTGTTAAGGTGCGTTCAAACTATTAGAGCATTCGCTGTTCTAACCTCCCACTCTACGAAATTCGATCGGTACACAAAACGTGATTGGTTGATTTCGTAGAACTGGCGCTAGAACAGCGAATGCTCTTTTGGTTTAAACGCACCTTTACGCACTAATCCGAGGAGTGGTTCATTTCGTGTCAAGTCGAAACATCGGAGGGCCATCTATACTGAAAAATGTCGTACGACACACGTGCGAAAAGAAAATTCGTTTTTTGCGCACTTTGCGTCTTAATGTACCTACTATTTTGCAACATGTCGTCTAAAGGTCATGTCGACTAATAACTAATAGCGCTTATCACTTATGTAACGCAAAATTAACAGAAGTCCAGTCCAAAGGAGACCTCGGAATCACACTTGATTCAAAATTACACCTTGACCTGCACGTAAGTTCCATAATAAGTAAAGCATTCAAGATGTACGGGTTTGTAATGCGATCTAGTGCAGAATTCCGACGCCCAAGTACCTATCTACAACTATTTAAATCTTTAGTCAGATCTCAACTAGAGCATGCTGTCGTAATCTGGAACCCCTACTATAATAAATATTCTGACGCGCTTGAATGTGTCCAAAAAAAGTATTTAAATACAATGCATTTTAAATGCTACCGTAATAGATTATCTTATTCGCAATTACTGAAAAAATATGATTTGTTAGATTTAGTTTCCAGGCGTAAACTATTAGAAGCAATGGTTCTTTACGGCCTCTGTAACAACCAATTTGATTGCATAGCCCTTAATAATAAGCTCAGTTTTAAAGTGCCTAATCGTAGTAGACAGCGAGAGGGGTGCCCGCACCGGCTATTTGTGACCGGCCGCTGCCGCACCAATGCTGGTGAGCGCGCTCCTCTGCGCAGGATAGTCCACACTTATAACACATGTTTTAACCAGGTAGACATTTTTGGATGCAGTGTTGGTGTATATCGAGGGGCCGCGCCGAGTGTGCCGCTAAGAGGGATGGATATATAGTGAGCGTTGTTGCCATGCGAGAAAAATTACCCCATCATTTACCCTATTATATGAAACAATATTAAAATGTAATATCAAATATGTTTATTTAAGTGGAGTTTTAGTTTCTTAGTGTACCTTATTTAATTTAATTTACGAAAGAGTATTTTAAACTGTCATAGATACGTGGCGTTTTTCAAGCAAAATATACATCTTTGCCGAATATCAATTAGATTGCATTTTAACGTATACCAACCGACAGTAGAATCCAAAAAAAGAATGTAAGCAAATATGGCTGACATTCGATAGCATCTGACGTGTTTGAAACATATCGTGAAATACGTTCGCAGATATAATTTTAGGTTACCACTATAAATATCAATATTTTTTACTAAAAATGTATGTGAACTCTTTCAAGTTCGGAATAAAACTACGATTGTGTTTTAAAAGTGTTTTATTATGGAATAATGCAAGTTATTAGGATTGTTTACATTTTTTTGGATTCTACTGACGAATGGTGTAAACGGTTTGCGGACAGCTCATATTGACTAGTAAAGATGCATTATTTACTTAAAAATAATACATTTTTTTTACTTTTAGGTATACACTATCTTCTACCATCCCCGACTCTCAATTTCAACTCGTCAATAATAATATATTTAGTAACTTATCGACATTAAATTAAAATATATATATATATCATCATCGATTTCATTAGAAGAATGAAAAATTACATGTACCTACTTACCACAAACAACATAGTACATAAACCCTCGATTACCCAAACTAGTTTGGGCAAACTTATTCGGATAATTTAAATAGGATAAGGTAAAATAAAACGACAACGTATATACAAATAACATTTAATTTACTCGTAAATAATTAGAATTCTATGGAAAGAAAACATTTGCAAGTGCACCATCGGGCCAAACCACCATTAATACATTATAATAATTTTACGAACGTGGGCAACTATCATACTGAAATTACCCCAAAATTTTGGGTAATTATACCCTCCTTGCCCTGGCATCCCTCGAACAATAACAAAGTCACTGAATTATTTCCCTTTTCCGAGTTAATTATGGCCAAAATGCTTTCTAATGACTAGTATTTTTATCAGTTTACATTTTAAAATGGTTTGAAAACAGTTTCATTTAGAATTAGACTGAAAAACACTATATTTACCTGCGAAAGGTTATGTCAGCAATTTTTCGCTCGTTTCTACTTTTACAGCCTAGTACTTCGCATCACACCATATCTAGAAGATAAACACAGATGAAATTGTTCAAAATAAGCCTTGGGATAAGTTGTTTGTGTCCACTTTCACATTGAAAACATTTAATTTCACTCCCACCAGACGTAAGTGACGTATTCAACGCATTTGTCTGACACGTAGATGCTAAGTGCCACACACATAGACATATAAAATTGATAGACCGAGTCTATTTTATCTGTGGGTGACGCCGGCAATGCCTGTCAACGATCTTTGTTTGTGTATACTAGTGCACCTAAACCGCAAATAGTAAAAGTGATTAAAATAAAGCTTTTCATGTATATTTCTGTTCGATAAGTGCACGGAATGTGATAAAAGTGATGACTTGTGTGGTTCCAGGGTGTAAAAACCGCCAGGGTTACCTGAATGAACAAAATAAAGACATTACGTTTCACCGGCAATTCAGTTTTGACTTGAATTTTAAGATTTCGAACCTTATTAAGGTAAAAGTAACTGAAAATCTTATTCAATATTTGTTGTCGGATACATATATGTAGTTTTGTGATTAAACCATTTGTATTTACATTCGTAATGTAATTATAAATAGTGGGATTCAAACATTTGTATCGCATAGTGTGGTACTTAAGAGACCGATCGTGATATCGATAAATGTATTGATAGTCAACTCAAAGATAAATCGATGTTTTTAATGTCCAACAGGTTTCCACTGGACACTGAACAAAGGCTATTATGGGTCAAAAATATCAAAAAGGCAGACGACTGGTACCCTAAAGAGTATTCAAAAATATGCTCCGCACAATTTTAAGCTGTTGTTTCAGGCAAGGGTACGCGAATAAGTGATTACATTCTGACGTACTACCCACCATATTTGGTAATCATCCAATGTCATGTCAACCAGCAAGTAAATTAAATTTAGTTTAATAATGACCCTCATGTGATACTTGTGTAGACTGATTAATTTAATTATAAAGAAGCCATCATACCAAAATTGTTAGGTATGCTTTAAGGAATGATAAGTCCATAAAACATGTTATAATGAGAGTTTTCTGAAATCACCAGGGCAGGAGCAGGTCCAGAAACTTGTCTAAATTCTATGTTTATAGTTTCTGGTTTAAATATTTTGTATGAGTTAAAAAAAATACATAAAAAAATTTAAACTTTATTTAAAAAAAAAAAAAAAAACATTTACTTAGTCTTTCTTTGGGGCTAGATAATTGTGTTTCTTAGCGGGACCTTACGGCTAAGTGGCGCCAACTAGTGGCATACGTATTAGGAAACCCTCATTATGACATTTTAATTAAAGAAAATATTTCGTTAACTTTGTGATTTTATTTTTATCCTAAAATGTAGATTTTGAAATCACGATCGAAGAAGATCGTGATTTTGAGTAGGAAATAAGGTTTATTCCTACTGTATTCGCTATCTAATTTGGTTAAAATATTATTATTGACGATAAAAGTATACGATTGAAGACTGGACATCACTAATGATAATGACATTTTATCTAGTCAGGTTGGTAGCATTGTTCAAGAAAATGGAGTCGTTGATGGAGTTCACGACCAAGTAGAGCTACTTTATTTGTCTCTTTTTCCTTATGGAATACGTCTTGAGATGGGGTGAAGGATGACAATAGTTTGTTCATGTATGTCTTAATACACGGAATCTTCCCTATATTTTATCTGTGCTTTTTTCTAACTCGGTTTCGGTTATAAAACTTTCATTTCGCCTGTGTTTTAAAGTCACCGACACTCGTTCTGAGAGGGGCCTACTTTTCACACTTGTATCATAAAAAACCATTTTCTTGTTTTCCTTCTTTTTTTTATTTCGCGAACTCAATGCTCTCTTAGTTCCTGTCTTGATTTGGCTTTATTTTTGTAGTTAAATAAAATTCATATAAATACCGCCAAAGATGGCTGACTTAACCTACACAATGTAATAAGTTTAATCTTATTGAAAATCGAATATTTAAACTCGATGTTCTCTTGACCTGAGCATGTTCACTTGTTTTCTTGTTGTCTTTTATTATGTATGTATCATATAGCTTCTTAATATAACCTCTTTGTATTACCCTTACGCTAAGCTCCGAATGTATAAATTACTATTTAAGTGTAATATGTGGTGAACGGTGTTGGTCACACATACTGTAAACATTTGTTTATAAGAATATTTGTCAGTCTACCTTGTAGTGACTGTTTGTTTACCCCAATAAATGGAAAAAAAAAAGGTGGATTTACACCAAACGAGCGAATACTCATTCTATCCCCACTCTACGAAATTCATTCGCTACACAAAAAGTAATTCGTCGTCGTTGATTTCGTAGAGTGGGGGATAGAACGAGCATTCGCTCGAGTGGTGTAAATCCACCTTCAGGCAGACGTCGCACTGTCATCGCAGTTTCCGCATACGACGACGCGATGGTGTGAATGAGATAGTGGTAAGTATAAGTACATAGTTCACTAGAAAGTTCTGCAATATATTTGCAGGTATTTTTTTTTCATGTATCTATTTGTTGCAAAACCTATCTAGTGAGCTATGTATAATTGTATATACATGCATAGTGCTCTACCACTTGCACGCCGTCCACCGCAACAACGTATCGATCGACTATAGGTACCATTAGTCAGTTGAAAGTAAATAAAATGTAAACAAGCCTGCAAACTTATATTATTTCATAATCACGCATTTTCAGAACACAATTTTGGTTTTATATAGGTACCAACTCAAAATCTTAAGCCTGTAGTTTACAATATATTTTTTGTTAAAATTATTGATATTTATTAGTATTAACATAAAAATATAATTATCTGCGAACGTGTTTCACAATATGTGTCTAAGACGTCAAATGCTATGGAAGGTCAGCTTTATTTGTATACCTTTTTTTAACTTTCAACTGAAGAATGATGTACCTAAAACAGTAATTGATAAAAGTTTACCTCACACCCATATCACGAAATAATCAGCATCATCATCGCATCAATCAACATTCACCAATGTCAGCATTAGGGCATACATTACATGCCTCAACCGCACCCTGCTGAAACTGATATTTTAGCCTAGTGAACGTTAAATTCATATTTCGTTAGTTAAATGATAACGCCATCTATGTAACGACTGTATTATGATAATGAAGTAGTCGATACATTCTGTAAAACCGCGATTAAACGATAAAACGCCATCTATACTTACTGACGAAATATAATTTTACTTATTTGTAATTATGTATTATCATTCGTATTCTATTGTACAGATTATACTAGGAATCCTGAGGTACTAGGATACCTACAGCAGTCTAACTTAAAAACGATAATTGATTATAGTATTGCAAAATATTAAATAAAATTATTAAAAACAGGCATAATAATAAAAAATCATAGGTATGTATTCTTATTTGTATATTCTTTACGATCGGTACTGTCAATAGAAGACAAATCTAATTTAATTTGATCACAAACGGTTACGTTGCAATATTTTAATAAATCCAAGGATAGATAGAAGTGCTGGTACATTATATCAGTGCCATCTGTTGGCTTTTAGTTTAAAACCAATTCACCGCTACAATAGAAAGGCGTTGACGACTAGTACGGTACCGTTGCAATGCGTCACCTTGCCCTAGTATGCCCTTGTTTTCCTGACATCGGCGTAAAATTAGAACGCAGACAATCAATAGTTGAGACCAAACTAGAAGCAGATGGCGACACTGGTACAAATTTCAATCAATACATTAGCCATTAATGTTTTAAATATTGATACTAATAAAATTACATATTTTATTCACTCAAAATTGCTTTATTTTGTAATAATAATACCATGATAATACGCAACACTTTTATTTAAAAAAATTGGGTAAAAACTATTTAATGGGTATTGTTATTGACATTGACTGCCACATCAAGGCGTCGGTGTAAGCTACGCTTAACACCGCCATCTTACGTTACTACTGTCAACTTCAGTCGAATTTAGTGGAGTAATTTTGTGAGAAGTGATGCTAAATTCAAGACTGCACGATTCTCAATAAACCTAGACTTATTGGTAAGTTCCAACAACAAATATAGTGTGGCGCAAAATTCAAGTAATTTAACTAAATGTACACAAAAGTTGAGTGCCTGAAACGAAAGTGTGAAAGCGTCCCTCTTTTCTACTACGAAATGGTTTATAAACCTATCATCATCGATCGAGCCTTTATTACTTGTGATCAGTGTATAAGCGACGATAATTTTCCTAAAAAGCCATTAATTTCGTTGTTTCAGTGTATAAAATGCCACAGCGATAACCTAGAAAACAGTTATAAATGCCAACACCAAAATGTCCGATCTAAAGCAAGTGAAAGTTGATAACTGGGGGATATACTTCCTCCAACGGCTAAAACACTTCTTCAATCGAACCGACTACTGTGACTTAACACTGCAGTTCCAAGACAATGCACAGCTAAAAGTGCACCGGCTTGTGCTCAGTGCATGCACCGAGTATTTCGAGCTTCTGGAGCGAACATGCGAGATGTACGAAGACTGCCTGGTGATGCCGGACGACCTGCAGGCAGACGTCGTCGTCCCCATCGTAAACTTCATGTACACCGGGCAGCTTGAATTCAAAATAGAACTTCTTGAAAAGCTGTACCAAACATCACAAATAATGAACATGCCTGTGTTATCCAAACTTCTCGATGCGCAACGGCAGCAGACTCCTAAACCGCCGCCGACACACAGTTACAGCGGCATAAAAAACTATGCAAAAAGCACAAGCAGCAAGCAAAGGGCACCAATGCCCTCTACAAGTAGCTCGAAACGTACGTTTAGCAAAGCTTTTGAAATGGAAACGCCAAGAGACAAGGCATACAACAGGCCTACGAGTAGCACAAGTAATGGTGGATCATTTCGTTCACCTTCCCCTATTCATGTAGAAAATCATGTTGCACCAAGAAAAGTCATTAAAGGAGAACCTCGACCAACAAGGTATGAGCTCCCCGAGGAACTTGATACTGATAACA
>JALPQI010031714.1:0-21934 GCA_025490895.1 Thaumatotibia leucotreta | reverse complement strand
CCGTTGCAATGCGTCACCTTGCCCTAGTATGCCCTTGTTTTCCTGACATCGGCGTAAAATTAGAACGCAGACAATCAATAGTTGAGACCAAACTAGAAGCAGATGGCGACACTGGTACAAATTTCAATCAATACATTAGCCATTAATGTTTTAAATATTGATACTAATAAAATTACATATTTTATTCACTCAAAATTGCTTTATTTTGTAATAATAATACCATGATAATACGCAACACTTTTATTTAAAAAAATTGGGTAAAAACTATTTAATGGGTATTGTTATTGACATTGACTGCCACATCAAGGCGTCGGTGTAAGCTACGCTTAACACCGCCATCTTACGTTACTACTGTCAACTTCAGTCGAATTTAGTGGAGTAATTTTGTGAGAAGTGATGCTAAATTCAAGACTGCACGATTCTCAATAAACCTAGACTTATTGGTAAGTTCCAACAACAAATATAGTGTGGCGCAAAATTCAAGTAATTTAACTAAATGTACACAAAAGTTGAGTGCCTGAAACGAAAGTGTGAAAGCGTCCCTCTTTTCTACTACGAAATGGTTTATAAACCTATCATCATCGATCGAGCCTTTATTACTTGTGATCAGTGTATAAGCGACGATAATTTTCCTAAAAAGCCATTAATTTCGTTGTTTCAGTGTATAAAATGCCACAGCGATAACCTAGAAAACAGTTATAAATGCCAACACCAAAATGTCCGATCTAAAGCAAGTGAAAGTTGATAACTGGGGGATATACTTCCTCCAACGGCTAAAACACTTCTTCAATCGAACCGACTACTGTGACTTAACACTGCAGTTCCAAGACAATGCACAGCTAAAAGTGCACCGGCTTGTGCTCAGTGCATGCACCGAGTATTTCGAGCTTCTGGAGCGAACATGCGAGATGTACGAAGACTGCCTGGTGATGCCGGACGACCTGCAGGCAGACGTCGTCGTCCCCATCGTAAACTTCATGTACACCGGGCAGCTTGAATTCAAAATAGAACTTCTTGAAAAGCTGTACCAAACATCACAAATAATGAACATGCCTGTGTTATCCAAACTTCTCGATGCGCAACGGCAGCAGACTCCTAAACCGCCGCCGACACACAGTTACAGCGGCATAAAAAACTATGCAAAAAGCACAAGCAGCAAGCAAAGGGCACCAATGCCCTCTACAAGTAGCTCGAAACGTACGTTTAGCAAAGCTTTTGAAATGGAAACGCCAAGAGACAAGGCATACAACAGGCCTACGAGTAGCACAAGTAATGGTGGATCATTTCGTTCACCTTCCCCTATTCATGTAGAAAATCATGTTGCACCAAGAAAAGTCATTAAAGGAGAACCTCGACCAACAAGGTATGAGCTCCCCGAGGAACTTGATACTGATAACATTTATGAGAATTCCTTTACTGACATATCATATACTTCTACACCCCTAATGGTACATCCAGAAACGACGAAGAGATACTCTTCCAAAAGGGGTCAGTTTGGTACACCATCAAGCTCAAAACGATTCCCTCAGGGGCGTTCTACTGTTGAAATTGTGGAATGTAGGAAAGTTTCTAAGGAAGAGAATGTTTATGATGATGACTCCATGATAGATGAACCTGATATGTTTGGAAGAGATATTTTACAACCTGAACCTCCAGTTAAAAATTCAAGCCAACTGTTTGACCAAATATTAGATAATAATTCTGGTCCAAAAGTCACAATTGAAGCTAAGAACAGCAAACAGGCAAGCAAATTAGACCATGCCAAGATAATAAGCGAAGTGTTAAAGAAATACCCACACTTAGTGAAAAGTAACAAAAATATCAAACTTAAACTTTTGGATACCCCAACTAAACCAGTCAAAAAGAGACCAGCGACTCCTCAAAAGGTACACAAAGAAGAACTACAGTTAAAAGAAGAACCAGACTTCACATATGAATCTGAGGTACTAGATTCTGTTAAAGCAGCAAAGCTTATTGCCATGGGGGCAGAGAATGTAAAAGGACCCTGGATCTGTCTCATTTGTGGAACACCTGGAAGAGCCTTACATTTCACTTCTTATTATAAATTCAGGCGCCATTTAGTTGAAGTTCACAATGAAAAACCTGTTTCTAATATGTGTGAATACTGTGGCCTAAAGTCACTTAAAAGAAATTATTTATTACACCACTTGTATACTAAACATGGCCAGAAACCTCCAACTCAGTACAATTTCCCAAAGTGTAATCTATGCAGTTATATAGCATTGAATGAAGGTTACCTAGTCAAACATAAAATGACACATGCTGAAACAAGAAATTTCCGCTGTAATGTATGTGCTGCAGCCTTCAATTCTTCTTCCATGTTATTGATGCACATCCAAAAAACTGGTCACAAATATAGTGCTGAAAGGAAGACCAACCTCCAATGTGTTTATTGCCTTAAAGTCTTTTTACGTGAAGCCAACCTCTATGCGCACTTGAAAACTAATCACAAACAAGAAGCTAAAACTGACTGCATTATTGATGATTCTGATGAGGAGAAACCTCCAGAAGAAGAGCCTATGGAAAGAATTATTGACCGCAAGCCCATTAAATATGAGATACCTGTGACTTATGAACAAGAATCTGAGGATGAAGCACCTTACCAAATTCAACAAAAGTCTTTGGCTACTATTGATATTGTAGAAAGACCAAAGAAACATCACATTGTTGCTTCAACGCCAAGGCAAAAGATCTTAAATTCTGGATTTGGTGCACCAATCCCATCTACTATACAACCCTCAACTCCACAAAAGAAGGCTAAGCTACAAACAACTCAAACTCAATTTCTTAAAGAACTTAGCATTCCTCAAATTGATAATACAAGTCATGAGGAAATCATAATGATCGGTGAAACTGAATATATTATGCGGGATAATCAACTCATACCTAGAAATCCTAAAATGACTGAAAATGATGAATATATATTGTCTAATATGCTACATGAAGACATGGATCAAACATTACATACTCTGGAGTCTGATACATCACTTGAATTTTCGAATATCCATAATCCTACTGAAATTAATCAATCAGAAATGAAATTAGGTAAAAAATCATCTATAAATCAACCAATACAAATTGTGGTTTCAAATGAAGAGGAATACAAAGCATTGATGTCATCTAATCATTCTATAATATTTGATGATTCAGATGCTAGTAAAAGATTAACTGTACTGGCTGCTTCTCATAATGCTACATTGGATGGTACTATAGATCTGGACACAACTCAAACTAATGACATGATGATAATTCAAGATGATTTCCCATTAAATGTGTCTGAAGGTGTTGCAGGTGATAATTCAAACATAGTGGTTGTGTACAGTCATCCAGTTGATGATCATAATAAACCATACCAGCTCATAACATCACAGGCTCTTGGTGGAGCTCAATTTGTTTCTACATCTGCAGTACTCACTAGAAACTATGAGACTGTAACAACTACTTCAGGTGTAGTAAACACTCATATAATGGATAATCAAGTAACCTGGCACAACAATCTTGAACATAATATAGCCACCCAACAAATACAAGTAAATCAGGAACCTGAGCTACAAGTACTTACAAATGTTGAAGAGGTAGTCATGGCTCCACCGCAAAATGCAATTCCTGATAAATTGGAAGATCTCCCTGAAGTGCACTTGCTGCCCATTGAATCAAAGGATCAATCTCAAATGGTAGATCCACTGCCATGTGAATCAGATGCTCAGATTGCTCAGCACAATGATGAGAGTGAGGAGCCACCTGCCGAAATAGTGGCTGAAGAAGAAATTCAACCAGTCACATCCATGCCCATGGAAGTTGATATTCCTGTACAAGTAATAGAAAATTCTGAAAATCTAGAAGGCATATCAACTGAAGAACAAATTCCTGAATCTGTACAAAGTGAAAATGTTTGTGTCATAGAACAAGACATACAAGAACAAGTTTCAACTGAAGTTGAGGATGTCATGGAAAAAATTCATGAGCCTTTGGATGAGTCTGTCAATGAAGAAGAAGAGGAAGAAAATGTACAGAATGATACACAGCCTATTGAGGAAGTAAATGACCAACAAGATTTTGCTGAGGAAGGTGTTGCTGATCAACCATTAAATAATGATGGCCCTACTTTTAGTGCCCCCAAAGAACAAATTCAAAATTTGACATCAGAATGGTCAGAAGACGAAGATGAGGGAACTGCACACACTGAAGCCACGGGAAATGAAAATGTCGAAAATACAGTAACGGAAATTAATAATCCCGAAAATAATACAGTAGAGGTAGAAGAATCTATTGAAAATATCCAACAAGAAATGGAGAAACAAATGACTAGAATCGTTGCAATTGAAGCCATTGAAGAAAGTGAAAATCCCATCGAAGAAATGCAGACAGAGCAGGGCCTCCAAGAAAATGTATCAGCAAACAATGCTGTTCCTGCATGCCCTGAAAAAATATCGTCCTTACTTCATGATTGGGATGAAAATGATTCTCAAGAGGAAGAGGAAGAAAGAAATGATTCCACAACAGCAAATGACGGAGAAGTTGCTACTGAAAATGAGATGGTTACAGCTCCTGTAGATGTTGAAAGTAATGCTGCTCCACTTTCTGAAGCGTCTATCGAACATGATTCGCTTGAAAAAGACGCTCCAAAAAAAGACGACAAAATTAAGAGTTTGGTCAGTGATTGGGATGATGAGGAGGAAGATGGCCCTAAAGAATGAGGTAAGGATCTATAAATATTTTTCTGATGTAAAATTACTGTTATGATTATGACTGTCAATTCCATTACATAATGTAACCAAATAAATAATAAAATGTATACATATTTGACTGTGAAGTGCCATTTTTGGTTACATTAGAATAATATATGCTATTAGTTAACTGCTGTGGAAAATGTGACTAATGTTTATTGTATACAATGTAATGTAATGTAATTTCATAATCACACCCTTTTAGAATACCATCTTGGTTTTCAACTTAAAATCTTAAAACTTGAGTTCACATGCATCTTTAGTTAAAAATTATTGATATTTATAAGTATTAACATAAAAATATATCCCGCAACGTGTTTCAAGATATGTGTCAAAGGCGTCAAATGCTATGGAAAGTCAGCCATACTTGTTTACATTTTTTGTTTTCTACTGACGAAACAGTAGAATTCTTAAGTTTTCTTTTATTTACAGAACAGATCCCTAGCAGACCGTGGCGGATATCATCATGATCATGGCAAAACCACTTCACTACCAACAGGAGTGGTTGTGAGAGAGTCAAAACTTCCTATGGACAATTTTAGTAAATAATATAATTTCCCTTTTACTAGAGTATTTAGTAACATGTTATATATGTACTAATTAAATTTACGTACATTAAGCTTGTAAATACTAGGTTATACACAATACAATTATGTATTTTCTATTATTTTTTAAATAAGTATAACTCATGAACATAAGTTAATTTTTGAGTATTTTCTGTAGGTCTTTTATTAGTGTCAAATGTTTTGTGTGGCCCTTCCATAATATTGTACCATGAAAGTATAAGACTTGTGTAATCATTAATCACATTTTTGTAATGAGGTGTACAGCTTGGTTTCTTTAGAAATATTTTGCCTGTTTCTGTAAATATTTTTGCGAAGGAGTGCTAAAATTGTCAATGTGAAAATATAATTATTATATTAATGAAATTACACCTTACTGTTACATGTACAATGCTTCCATTGTAATGTTAGATATCCATTAACAATCCTCCTTTGAGATATATTACCATAAATATTGTATATTATTTGGTAGTTTGTGTATGTATGTTATAGAATGTGTATAATTTATCTCCTGGAAGCAAGTAAATAAACAAACCATGCAAATTTTAATGGCTTTTCATTTATTTATAAATAATTCAGTCTCAAATAAAACAACATTAAAATAGAAAAATATCAACACTTTACTCAATGCTTTATTAAACAATATTATCTACATATTTTCAACTGAAAATTATACATATTTAGTTGTATTGATTCATTGTTACTAGTTAAAATATTATTTAACAAGCTAATTACCCAACACAATAACCATTCATCATTATTAAATAAGTCTTTCAAGATAGCATCCCTGGGCAGAGGCATGAGTTGCAAATTCCACTTGCCAAGATGTCAAATCATGTTAACAGAGTCCACAGAGTACCTTTGTCAGCATGGGTACTATCAAATAGATTCCACACTTTCATTGGCAAGAATTTATTGGAATATAACTGAACAAATAATAGCTGATAAAAAAATATCAATGCCAATACATACTGCTTAGGTTCCTTGACATAACACAATAAAAAGGTGCTGGCAATGAGAATACTACTATTCGTTACAGTAAATACTTAACATTTGATAGACAAATAAATGCAATTTCGATACTTATGACATTATCTTAAAGATAATCATAATCACACATTTGCACAAACAATCGGCAGCTTGAAATAGTTAATCGAACCCTTATACCATGCAAATGTGATGTGTCCACAAGTGGCAGCTTAAAATATAATTTGTGCAACTGCATTCATAAAAGGTTGCATCTATCTAAAATACTTTGAAAACAATTCATAATAGGTAACATACAGCATTAACTTGTATCATGTTAGCTTTTCAATCTAATATTGAATTAGGGCTGATTTTTCAATCCTCAGTTAAAAATATCTGTCAGTTAAAATTATTACCTACCTTATCTCAGGTCATCAATCAAAAAAGGATAGAGCTAACATTTATTTGACAGATACTGTTAACTGGGGATTGAAAAATCAGTACTTAAAAAGTTAAAATAATTGACATGAAAAAATAGTTCAAGAAACAAAAGAATTATAATGCACACTATGTGCAACACAGGTAACTGCCAATTTGAATACAACAGTGAGAGAGAATACAAATTTAGCACAGAACAGAAAAAGTGCAGATGCAAAGAAATTATTGTACACTTTCAGTGGATAAGTACCTATATACAAAATAAATTACAATATTTACATTAAAATTTAGCAATGTTTTATTGTCTAGTCATTTGATATAGAGACTAGGACGTACTTCACCATATACGCGAGGAAGATGAAACCGACAAGGACAAACAAATTTGTCATAATATAGTACATGTTGGACTGTTGCTCCGTCATCACTTCACTGTCACTACCTGGAACTTCTTCAGCTTGCAACATGGCTTCTTGTCTCTCCTTCAACTGCTGTTCAATTTCCTCCACAAATTCAGGAAACAACTCACAAAACATCTTGTTCTTAATATTTATTTCCAGAGATTCAGCTGCCATGCATCGTTTCTGATAATCTGATGTTTCTATGGAACCCCAGGTAGGTGTTTTTTCTAACATGAAACTTAGCAAGCCCGTTAGTATGGTCGATATAGACCACGCTGGGTTCCAAGTATCAGGATGGAAATCAGTGATGCTTAGGCACAGACGTGTGTTGGTTCGGAAGCGGCCGTTGGGTGTGATCATATAGATCGACGGAGGTTTGAATGGGAACTCCCGGGGAAATATGATCTTCCCGTGATAGTAACCGCCTTCGTATGGACTTTTCTCTGGTCCCCGTACTACATAGTGCCACTCGAGAATGTTTGACGGTACAGGCTCTGCAGTAACATATGGCACTGGATCGTTTTTTAGGCGCAAGTAGTCTTGTTTTAGCCTACTAGTGGCCCCGGTCACTTTAGTTTTAGCCATTCTTCTTTGGTTCTTAAGAGTAAAACATGGAAATATTATTTTTAATTTACTTTTATGCGCAATCTATTGTATTACATATCCGTCACGTCAAACGTCAATAACGTCATACAACTAGCAAGTGAAGTCGAATTCGTTCAACCAATCACCGATCATTGTTAGTGTTGTGTTAAGTTAAGGTTTTTTTATCGACAATCTTAATCTACCCCCCCGGTACAATGTACCGAAATAGGCAACCGGGAGCACATGCACAATTTCCGAATGCAGATTCCGAATGTTCCGATTAAAAAAAAAACCTATTTGGAAATCTGACAGCGTTCGGAATGACTTCATTTGGTTTTTTTTTCGTTCGTCTCACCGTGGTCTCACCCGATTGCATTTTCTGTGGCACGGAATCATGAATGTAGGATTAATATGGATTTGACAACGTTATAATAATAGCAAGAACGAAAGGGATGGTCTTATGAAACTTTTTACTAGTGGAAGTGAAAAGGAACGATAATCGTCCGTCCTTATCACTGTGCCACTATTTTTTGTGTGTGTGTGCATTAGATGCTAAATGTAAGTGCCAGACAAATGCGTTGAATACGTCACTAAGTGCCACACACACAAGTATCTTCTTAGTAGTAAGTGACTATGTCTATCCCTCTTAGTGGCACACTATGTGCGCCCCCTCGCACGGAATGATCACGCGGTTTTCTTTCCGTTCGGGAACTAGAACTACCCGTACGTGTGCGCCTTGCCTATACTAAATTAAAGGGTCGCGTTTCATAAAGTTACATTTTACAATTTCGCTGTATGCCTCTCTAACGCACATATTGGCTAGAAAGATAGGAAAACAGCTAAATTAATACTTTATAAAACGCGACCCAGGTTCCCGAATCTGAGGTCCTACCGCGAACCCCGAACGAAGTATTGCCTCCGTGTCACACTTAGGTACGAATTCACAAATGCGAGAGAGAGAGGCAGCACTTCGTTCGTGGTTCGCGGTAGATGTTCTGGCCTACTACCGCGAAAAACGAAATTCGTAAATTTCGAAGATTTGTCTCTGTCAGTCCAACGAAGGTGTCATTAGAGTGACAGGGATAAATCCTCGAAATTTATAAGTTCGCGGTAGGGCCGCTGCTTCCCCGATTCGGAAACCGCATTAGAATAGGTTTTTTGATTCGGAAATCACGGAGCACACTGGGAAAACAACCACACTATCCTTTCTAGGAGTCATTTTCTTGAACAATCGAGGTAAAAAAGCCCACGCCCCAAATTGATGATAATACAGCCTGTGCCCAAAAATAAGTGCATTGCCATTGCCAGTGAGACTATGTCACACAAAATAAGCTCCCTGGGGTTTTTTTTTTAATATCTTTTACCTCGATTAAACAGGCGTTATATTCTTTGGTCAGCAGTGAGGTCAGCAGGATCAGCATCAAATACTTTGTAGGAGCCAAATAATAGGTCGTTACATTTAATATGGTGTATTTGTATTCGATGACTACAAAACACAACGTGTGTCCTCCAGCCGGACCATAACGCCTGATTAATCCCTTGTATGCCGGAACGTGGATCCGCAAACGAGAAAACTATATATATACTAAAAAAATATTTCTGGCACACGAGAGGTTAAGCTAGATTCCTAGTGTTCCTAGTGGCGATACGTACCCATACCCATCATGTACCTTATGTACCTAGCAGGAAATCACATGTACCTACGTAGTTTGCGAGATACAAAACATTTCTCGTATCAGGCGTTGTTGTTTGGCTGGTGAGTAACACACCCAAACAACCCTTTGTGTGGGTCGTACAGTTTAATCATTAAAACAATAATATATAATAAATTAAATATATTTCATTTAATAAGAACAATAAATTGAGCTATCTCCATTGACACATGTCATAATAATTACCTAATTTGTATATAAAACATTACAAGTTCCACTTGTGAACTCAATATTATTTACCAATAGAACCTGTAACAATATCTATCGCCAACCATACATAATATGTATATAACTGTTCAGATTAATTTACTCTTTCACTGTGTTTTCCCTCTCTAGCGTATATATGTAGTCAGGGTTTAATATATTTATAGCAAAATACATACGCAACCCTATTATTATTGAAATAAGGTCGTGTATATTTATTTTTCATTTTGCGTCTTTTTATAAAGTTTTTTTTAACCTTGACTGATTAGGTGTCATCTCGAGATTCCCGAAGACTTTAAATATATTATAATAAAAACCTAGTATAGATTCACTTTGTCTTGCATCCTCATTTATTTGATTAATTTCAAGAGATACAAGAAAAAGCGGGTACAGTGACTCAGGCGGTTATACATAAGAAATGAAAGAAGGCGGTTATATACATATACTATCAGAAATATCAGAGAGGGGACTGGGATACTAGAAATATCTGAATAATGCATCATCTCAGATCTTTCTTACAACGTAAGAATGCCTTAGGGCGTTTGTGCACTACAATGACTTTTACTGTCTGGCAGACTAAGTTTTCATGGTCCGATATGGCATGAAAAAAACGCATGATTGGCTCGTGCACTTGTCCGTCTTTTTACTCGGAGGTGCGGCATAGTAGCATGAAAAGTCAGTCGACAGTCATAAAAGTCAGTGCAATTCCGGACGCAGTGCACAAGCATTAACACGTTTTTCATAGCTGTCATCTCGGATCGGAAAAATACTGTCCGGAATGGGGAAAAGTAAAATGTCGGACGGTAAAATTACGTATAGTGCACAAGCTACTTTATACATTTAATGGCGTGGCATATCGGACCGTAAAAAACCGGACTACCGGACGGTAAAAGTCAGTGTAGTGCACAAACGCCCTTACGGTACCAAAGAACGCTTTTCAGCTGACGAATAAAACCATGCCTATAGTCTGGCCAACCACGGTGTGTAGCCAAGATGCCAATCGTGAACGAAAGGCAACTAACTGTCTTTGTCGCACTTATAAGAAAGGGTGATAGAGAGAGAGAAAACTACGGATTGGTAAGTCGGCTACGTACCCTGCTTGTTAGTATAAAATGCAATAAATTCAAATGTAGGCCCGAAGTCTGCCGCAATATTAAACGGTTCTATGTAACATTTCGGGGTAATTCAATCTGGATGTAATTGTCAATGTGACAATGTTCAGATTTGTGGTTGAGAAAAGCACAACATATAACCTCGTAACATTGGGGCCGCAGTTGAGAATATTTTAATTGTCTGCATTTTTTATTAATAATCTGGTTAGCCAGACTATAATATTACCTACCAGATATTTATGTAGCCTCGTCCTGCCTATTGGGCTTCCTAAAGGCCATATTCGTTTTGTGACAAATTATGACTGAAAAGCCAATTTAGGTTGAGTTACACTCAAAATTCTTTTGTTTTGTGTAAATGTAAAACAAAAAAAAGCGACTTACTTTTCAAGTTCATTTTGTTTAAATTTCAATAAGGACTGATTTTTCAATCCCCGGTTTAACAGTACCTGTCAAATAAATGTTAGCCCTGTCCTTTTTTGACTGATGATTTTAGAAAAGGATGGTAATAATTTTAACTAATGGATAGGTTTATTTGGCGATTGAAAAATCAGCCCTAAGTCAAATAGACTATCATGGGCAGGACGAGTGTAGACTAGACACAGTTAAGGATTTAGAAACGTTCATATGACCAGAAAATTCGGAGGCACGTTTTACAAGATATTAGTGGCTGTCACAAAAATGCATAATTATGTAATCTTTAAAAATATAAAACTGTAGTTTTAAGATAGACCCGCGAGATGGCAACGAGGGACAAGAACAAGTTCATCAGCCCTATTAACATAATCTATTTTTCTAACAGGGCAAATATTTGTTATCATAGTAAATAATTGAAAGTAATATTATAAAACAAGGTAATTACTTTCGTGATTCAATCATAAAAAGTTGCCAGTAAGCACATACACCACTTTGCAAAACCTACCCCGATTAGACACTATTTGCGAGTCTTTTTAGTAAAACGTCCATAATCTAACCAGACGGGATTGCACGGAATCTTTACATGAAATATCTGTCTAAACGTCCTTATGCTAAACGACAAAGCGGGACGTTTTACTAAAAAGGCTAATATTTAATAATGGGCAAATCCACTTTTTTCGTGCAATTCACTTGTTAAGTACATTACACATTACATAACTGATTATGAAATTGTGAATATCTTGTCAATATCTTAATGTGTGTAATAATTTTATAATTTACGTGACCATTTTTAGTCAATATTACGGTAACGCAGCAGACAAATTTACTTTGATACAAATTTAGATATAACTATGTCTGATGAGTTACCTTTAAAATAAATTAAATGTTTCGTAAAATAAAAACTTAAAACTTTAGTTACTTTTTAACCTGTCAGTTTAATGAATTATGTTTCGAGTAGAAAATACGTTCTTATTGAGGTTTTTAATTAACAATTTACAAACCGCACGAAAAAAGTCGATTGGCCCTAATTAGCCTATGTTTAGTATGTGTGTCAAAATTCTTTTCGTTGTCTTGTTTCATACCACTCTCTCACGCTTTTAGTCCCTGTTTCGACTCAGTATATAAAAAAAAATCAGTGTACCTGTATTTCTTTTTCACGCTAGATTTTAATCCATACATCAGAAATTGAAAACAAATCATCATCTCATACAAAAATCACAACTGCGTCACGTTTTTTAGGGACACAAAATAAGACAACGAAAATAATTTTGACCCATGTGCGAATGTCAACAGGTGCCGCAATTGAGCAGAATTTGTGACTTACAATAACTTAATGTGTGTAATAATTCTATAATTTATGTGACCATTTTAAAGGTAACAGACAATTTTACTTTAATACAAATTTAGATATAACTTTGTCTGCTGAGTTATCTTTAATAAAAATGAAATGTTTCGTAAAATAAAAACTTTAGTTACTTTTTAACCTGTCATGTGTATTATGTTTAGAGTAGAAAATACGTTCTTATTCAGGTTTTTCGTTAATTAACAATATACAAACCGCACGAAAAAAAGTCGATTGGCCCTAATTAGCCTATGTATAGTATGTGTGAACGTCAACAGGTGCCGCAATTGAGTAGGATGGATCTGATTTCTTGATTCAGCCGCTGTAGTTGGTCCTCGTCGGGGCTGTCTCGCTCCACGAGGCGGTCTCGCTCGGCGATCAGCTCGGACAAACGCTCGTTCGTCGGGTTCTTTGGTGCGCTTCTGTGGACAAGGAAAACAGTAAAGCACCTATTGATAAATTATTAGTATTGTTAGTTCTTATTGGGTCGGCAACGCGCATGTGATACCCCTGGGGTTGCGTGCGCCCATAGGCTACGGTGACTGCTTTCCATCAGGCGGGCCGTATGCTTGTTTGCCACCGACGTGGTATTAAAAAAAAAAATTAAAAAAAAGATCTTGGAATGAATGAATGAATAAATTTATTTCAGACCAATGTCCATATTGCATTAATTAGTAATTACAAACACAAAACAATCAAACAATTTTAAGATTTTAACCTAGTGTTAGTCCAATATCACAAATAACATGAAATATAATTTTTTATAAATAAATACATGTGACAGCCAAAATCAAATAAATAAATTCAATGTCAATAAATCATAAAAAAATTAAAATAAAGAAAAAAAATGAATAAATGAGGAATGAGGGGTTTCGATATTTTTTCTGCCACTAGGCGGCGCTACGTAGACGTTACGTCTGGTTGGTACTGAACATAAAATACCAAAATTATATTGTATTTGGAAGTTTATTGATTTTGTAATGGATTACGACTAGAAAACGGTCGCCGAACTGAAAATTTTGCTATTTTGATTTTTAATTGAGCTCTAAAGTCACTAGTACGAAAGAAAGTATAGTATAGTAAGTATAGTTCAACTATACGTATGAGACTATGCCCACTAGAACGTTCCGGCGCCGGCCAACACGGTCTCATACTTTTCAATACAAAGAATAGTTTTTTTGTCTGATACGTTCATGCTACGGTCATGGTATGGTACGGTCTAGTGGGCAGAGACCTAGGTGTAGAGATATTCATGTTTTAGGGTTTTTTAAACCTAATTATGTCAGCTTCACAAGTTTTGTTAAAGTTTTACTCCCATTGTCATAACTAGATAATAAATTTAGCTACGTTGCTTAGCAGCGAATGTTTTATTAAGCACTTACTTCATTTCATCGAACATATCCATATCAGGTCCCGTTGTACCTGCAAAAAAAATGGTACAATTATGCCATGTTTACTAACATGCGCGTATTATAAATTGTACTCAATTATTAAGAGTCAAATTAACAATTTTCCCAGGAAGGCTGTGTATTTGTGGCGAATTTATTGTCCTCATCACATGAAGAACTCGTTTCTCCCATTGTAGAGAATCTTACACCCTTATTCATTCCTAACTTAATAAAACTTATGTCTTCTTTGTCGCTTTCGGTCTTATAGACATTTTGATAACACTGAAAAGGATAAATAATTATTTGCTAGGTAAATTTTGAATAAGGCGACTAGAGTATTGACTTACTTATCATAGAGTTGGAATCGATGACAGGCATGTTGGCGAGTATGTCGACGTAAAAGTCGTCTTTGAGTCGTTTCATGTCAACCTGCTCGGCCTTCTCATCTTGATCTTGAATAGTGTCGAGGCTGAAATTGAAACACAATATTTTTTATTTGTTGTAACATGTACATTGCCTTCTAATTACGAACGGGACAAAGAACGGAAATCGGATCTTAGTTTCACTGTTTTTTTAATGCTAGCTTGTCCTCTAGGCGGCTGTAGTCAAGTGTATGTACGATATGTTTTTTTCAAAGTTGTCCCCCCACCTTTTTGGGTTTGAAATTTTTTATATGATTCCCACTCAGAACCGCGAGCTCTTGCGAGCCAGATATGTGAAAGTGTTTGGCCCAAGGTTTTTTTCCATTCCGTTACCATTTTTTCATATTTTGATGGCGGTAACTGAATGGAAAGTTCGAAATAGTACCTAGTGCGGGAAAAATTTTTTTTCGGCGAGGGTGAAAGTTGGAGCCCGAGTGAAACGAGGGCGACAATCACCCGAGTTAAGCTTCTGCGAGAGCATCTGCCGCCGCGTGTGCAGCTTGTGCAGGTGCAGCTCCCGCACCGCGCGCCCCCACTGCTCCTGAAGAAGGCCCTCGACTGGGGCTGTCCGACTTGTCTCCTAGATAATATGATATACAGACCCCATCTCTCCCAGCTGCCGCCTGTGCTGTCGCAGCTGCGAGAGCATCTGCCGCCACTGCTCCTGAAGAAGGCCCTCGACTGGGGCTGTCCGACTTGTCTCCTAGATAATATGATATACAGACCCCATCTCTCCCAGCTGCCGCCTGTGCTGGCGCAGCTGCGAGAGCATCTGCCGCCACTGCTCCTGAAGAAGGCCTTCGACTGGGGCTGTCCTCGGACTCGTCTCCTAGATAATATGATATACAGACCCTGTCTGTTAAGGATTTGGGTGTTATTTTGGACAGTACTCTGAGTTGGAGAGCACAGGTTACTGAAATCAGTTGTAAAGTCATGGGCTCTCTTCATTCTCTCAATAAATTAAAACATTTCTTGCCCATTAAGACTAAAATTCTACTTATTAATACCCTCATACTTCCAATTATCGATTATGGTGATGTGTGTAATCCCGATTTAAACGAGGAACTCTTAGATAAATTAGACCGTCTTCTGAAAAATTGTATAAGATTCATTTTTTGTCTCAGAAAATATGATCACGTCTCTGCTTTTCGCTCTCAGCTTGGCTGGCTTCCCATCCGACAGCGACGCAATGTTCGTATACTATGTACTCTTTTCTCTGTTCTTAAAGATCCCCATTCGCCAGAATATCTCAAATCCCTTTTCAATTACTACGGCGCTAGTCGCGACCGTCAACTTCGTTCTTCTGACCCCATATACAGACCCCATCTCTCCCAGCTGCCGCCTGTGCTGACGCAGCTGCGAGAGCATCTGCCGCCGCGTGTGCAGCTTGTGCAGGTGTAGTTCCCGCACCGCGCGCCCCCACTGCTCCTGAAGAAGGCCCTCGACTGGGGCTGTCCGACGTGTCTCCTAGATAATATGATATACAGACCCCATCTCTCCCAGCTGCCGCCTGTGCTGGCGCAGCTGCGAGAGCATCTGCCGTCGCGTGTGCAGTTTGTGCAGGTGAAGTTCCCGCACCGCGCGCCCCCACTGCTCCTTGAAGAAGGCCTTCGATTGTACCGCGCTGCTTAACTTCTCTTCTAGATAATATGATATACAGACCCCATCTCTCCCAGCTGCCGCCTGTGCTGGCGCAGCTGCGAGAGCATCTGCCGCCGCGTGTGCAGTTTGTGCAGGTGCAGTTCCCGCACCGCGCGTCCCCACTGCTCCTTGAAGAAGGCCTTCGATTGCACCGCGCTGTCCAACTTCTCTTCTAGATAATATGATATACAGACCCCATCTCTCCCAGCTGCCGCCTGTGCTGGCGCAGCTGCGAGAGCATCTGCCGCCGCGTGTGCAGTTTGTGCAGGTGCAGTTCCCGCACCGCGCGTCCCCACTGCTCCTTGAAGAAGGCCTTCGATTGCACCGCGCTGTCCAACTTCTCTTCTAGATAATATGATATACAGACCCCATCTCTCCCAGCTGCCGCCTGTGCTGGCGCAGCTGCGAGAGCATCTGCCGCCGCGTGTGCAGTTTGTGCAGGTGCAGTTCCCGCACCGCGCGTCCCCACTGCTCCTTGAAGAAGGCCTTCGATTGCACCGCGCTGTCCAACTTCTCTTCTAGATAATATGATATACAGACCCCATCTCTCCCAGCTGCCGCCTGTGCTGGCGCAGCTGCGAGAGCATCTGCCGCCGCGTGTGCAGTTTGTGCAGGTGCAGTTCCCGCACCGCGCGCCCCCACTGCTCCTTGAAGAAGGCCTTCGATTGCACCGCGCTGTCCAACTTCTCTTCTAGACAGCGCTGAAATGTACAAATATTTTACGTCACATTGGGCCGTGAGACTTATACCTTAACCTTTAACCGACAGAAATTTTGACGTGACAACGTCTTATAAATTGGTTTGCCGGGTGACACTTCAAGAAACTGCGTTACGCTCCGCTCATGTTATGCGCTCACAATGAGAGCGAGTGAGAGGCACGCGTCCCTTCCACTCGGGCATGGTTAGCCCGCCTAAGAGCGAGAGAGACAGATATAAAAAAAAATGAAAGTCGTTGTCACGTAAAACTTTCGCCCGTATACCGACTTTACAGGCAACCAATTTTTTCATTGAGAGTGCCCGTATCAGCCAATACAAAATTACACCAAGCAGGTGGCTTATGTTGGTCCCGTTTTATCTATTTATCGGGCTACGCGTCACTTTCGCACTTACATACTTGTTAGAACGTGACGACAACGCCGACAAACGATTAGAAGCGGTACCATCATAAGCCTACAGATCAGAGCTTGGATTTGAATGAGACTCATTTACACATCGTGAAAAGCACTGACAGTGTAGATATAACGGAGGCGTAGCGCATGTCGCCGCGATATGGCCGTTTGGCCTTTTTAAGTAGTACGAAGCGCGCCCTTTGAGCCAGTTGCAACTTACCCGCGATTGCGTAATGAGCTCTGACATTTCCACAAAAAATGCCGAATTGTGCCGTTGTTACGTCTAAAAACAGGAGTGTAAACAAACACGGAGTCACGTACCACATGTAAGCATTGATTTTTTTAGTTATTAGTTGATAAAACCACGTATTTTTACAAATAATACAGAACCTCAAACCCCGAACCAATTGGTTGAACTATTCAATGACAAATTGTATATGCGTTTTACATTGAAGGCTTAGAATAGCAAGCAAGTTGTGTAACGATGCGATAGGGTCGATAAATTTTTGATGTATTTGATCAGTCCAAAGCCCGGACGACGGGAAGAAAAATGACCTTTCCACTAGTGTTTAATGATATATCGATTATTCTATCGACATCTACATGAACAATGTTTGAATTTGAAAAATTATAGATTATACTTACCTATTATGTTTCCCTAGTAGTTCGACTTCTTTTCCACATATCAATTTATGTAAGATTTTTTAAATTAAAACACTAACTGTTTTAGTCAACACATTCTCATATTTGTTGTGAATAATTTCGCCTTGAGCATGTAAAAGTAAACTTAACACGTGCACTTTGAACTTTTTAACGATATTCAAGATTTTGTAACTGTTCTATGATACTAGGTATTATTGACTTATTATTGTTTATTAATTTTAGATCGCAATGCTTCTCATTACGTATGGTTGAATAAACTACTATTGATCAATACATGGCAATCTTTGGGGGAGGCCTATGTTCAGCAGTGGACGTCTTTCGGCTGATATGATGATGATGATGATCAATACATTTCTAATTCATGAAATGTTGGTATTGATATCGATAGAAAAGTCGATATTTAACTAAGCACTAGTGACAAGTGAATTTCTGCTCCCGCCATCCGGGCTTTATTGATCACATTCAATTTTTCTATCATCTTTTGACTTTTGTGTCAATATCTTCATTTAGGTAAAACAATTAAATATTAAAGATTAAAGATTTTTATTGAGCATAACAATGAAGATAACATTATCTTTATTAAGGGCGTTGTACGTCTAAATAATTATTTGTTAATTTGATTCTCAGCAACAATTAAGATAATGTTTTCATAAATAACTTTGTTCATATTCAAATATAATATTTATAAATATTAGACACATCGTTCCGTGCGATATATTTATTTCAGTCTGTATTTATTATTGAATGATAGATCGATTTTAATTTTTTTCTTAATATTCACGCCTTATCAAATATCGATGGATAATAATTTATAGACGTAGCCTCCTCTCTAGTGCCGCGTCATATAGTAGCTTCACTGCGCGCTTCAGCCAATCACAGCGCGGCAAAGGCACAACCACGGGGACACCGAGACTCATTACGATTTCGCTTCGTTACAAATCTCTCTCTTTCATATATCTCTATGGCGAAAAGCTGATCAGACCTTCGTCTGATTTATCAGACACGGGCGAGGCGAGTTTGACATTGATTGTCTGATATATCAATATCAGACAACGGCGGTTAAGGTTAATAGGGCGACACCTAAATTTCATTGTCTTTGACACAAATTAAGTGACATATATGGTTTAAGAATTTATTTCTCCAAAAGAATATTACAATTCACTTAACTAGAGAAATACATAATTATGTTAACTTAATATCTAGATACAAAGTGTACGAAAGTTTAGAAGCAAAGTACATCATTATATTGTTTATGCAAAAATAGTGGGTACATTGTTCATCAATAGAATAACTCGAAAATAACCTTATTGTCGTTGCGCGAGTGCGGGCGGAGGAGCTAAAGTGCAGTCCAGCGCAGTGTGACCTGGGGATAAACTGTCAGAGCACATCAAATATGCGCGCTTATACTGGTCAGCCGGAGCAGTACCTCATCCGCCACACTCGCCCAACGGTAGTCAATAGCAGTCCTCCATCGATGTTTGCGGGTTCAGTTACGTATCGAGTTTGAATCGCCATGCCGTTCCGCGCGGTTATAGCAATTAGTATTGCAACAATTGTAAATTGTAGTACATATAATTTATGCATAAATTTTGGTTTTATGTGATCAGGAATGATTAGGTAATTAGTTATTTTTGAATTGAATTATTGTATTTTATAATAATAATATTAATTATTGTACATAGTATGATTATTGTATTTAAATTCAAATGATTATATTTTAATTTGTCAGGCACCTCGAGAGCTGGTCGAGGGGACACATTTGCTGTATTATTTTATTTATCGAATAAAATTATTTTGATACCTATAAATCGAAATGATACATTTCAGAGTATATATATTTAGCAATGAAGGAATAAGAATATTGTTTGTATGTAGGTAATTAGAGTGTAAGTACACGACACATATAATCACAATAAATTAGTTATTATTTAAAATATGCTTTTTAAGATATTTTTTGTATTTGATAAAGGATTTCGTTTCTTTTATTTTATTAGGTAATTTATTATATAATTGGGCACCCTCATACATTAGATTTCTATGTCATGTCGAAGACATGGTGGTAACTATATATTTAGCATTGCCCTATTAAGGGTTAAGTCGCAATGAATTTCGTATGTCGGTAGGGGTCTGGGGAAAGAAATTGAGTAGGTATGAGTAAGGATCAATCCCTTTTTTCTTGTCACTCGTTGTTATGGTCACGTTTTAAAATGTACAAATCTACTTTTTTGATAATTACGTGGCCTTTCCATGATCGGTCGCCCACTAATCATGTTAGTAGATCATGCTGGATAGTTTCGTCTTACAAACTATACCACTTTTTTTATCCTAGGGTAACAACAAAAATAAAGTGATTGACTCATATATATGTCATCCTTAACTTGGCAGTGTATCTTAAAAGAGAAATACGTTTTGACCCACTTTTTGTATTTTTTTTAAAGACTGAATTTTTTGCTCTACACAGCGGCGAGGAGGCTAGAACGCACGATTTTTTAAAATTCTGCCAAGTTTAGGGTTAACCCATTCATTGCTGACGCCCCATATTTTTAATTATCACGCAGCGCCGCCGCCTTCTACGCGACGACGCGAATTCGCGTCCACGGCATCACGTTAACATTTCAATGGACGCGAATTCGCGTCCGCGGCATTAGGTTATATTATCACACTTCAAGGACGCGAATTCGCGTCTGCGGCATTAGGTTATTTCACACTTGAAGGACGCTAATTCGCGTCCTCGGCATCTTGTTTACGCATACACAGGACGCGAATTCGCGTCTTCGGCATTCGAGATAAGAATTATGAAAATTACAAATGCATTGAATCCAGAAACCAGCGACGGTATAATATTATCCTCCATAAATAAAATAACATTTTGGTATCAGCTTTTAACCCATTCATTGCTGACGCCCCATATTTTTAATTATCACGCAGCGCCGCCGCCTTCTACGCGACGACGCGAATTCGCGTCCACGGCATCACGTTAACATTTCAATGGACGCGAATTCGCGTCCGCGGCATTAGGTTATATTATCACACTTCAAGGACGCGAATTCGCGTCTGCGGCATTAGGTTATTTCACACTTGAAGGACGCTATTTCGCGTCCTCGGCATCTTGTTTACGCATACACAGGACGCGAATTCGCGTCTTCGGCATCCGAGATAAGAATTATGAAAATTACAAATGCATTGAATCCTGAAACCAGCGACGGTATAATATTATCCTCCATAAATAAAATAACATTTTGGTATCAGCTTTTAAGTACAGTTGATTTCTAGCAAAAAAAAAGAAATAACTCGAGGACGCGAATTTGCGTCCTCGGCATCACGTTTACGCATACATAGGACGCGAATTCGCGTCTTCGGCATTGAATGGGTTAAGTAAATGTATATTAATATTACATACCAATTCTTGTATTAAACTAGCAGTTTGATCTTTAGTCAATCCGGAATACTTGCTCTCTGCTTCCTTTTCACTGTTTTTCATATTTATCTGAAAAGATATAAACATCAATTAAAGAAAGTACGAAAATGGATGTGGAAATCACTGATAATCACTGGACAACCACAATGCGAGGGTTGGGTGGTCAAACCCGATAAGTCGAGCAAACCTGTTTTCAAAATACGAACTATACGACATTGACGTGAAGCTGTTATTTCAATGAAAAAATATCTCGACTTATCGGGTCTGACCACAACCCTCGAATTATTATAGATGTGAAAGTAACTCTTTCTGTTACCTATTCACGATAAACCGCTCTACTGATTTTTGCATAGAGATAAAGTCAAGAAAGACCGTAGGATAGTTTTTATCGCGAAAATCGCCTGAAACTCTGTAGACGAAGTCGCTGGCACCAGCTACAGATGTAGTGCAAAATTTTTTTCCTTTGTATTTTTACGGAAACGTCCGAATTTAACTTTCTGTCTCAGTTACCTCCAGTGTAATGGATGTTGCAGTTTATTGTGACAGCAATGTAAATTCAGACGTTTCCGTGGAAAGCCGATGGAAAAGGATTTTTCCCCTCACTAGCTCGTAAAGTGCTCGTTTATCCTTTAATACGAACGTGTAAAAACGCATATTATTCACTTGTGTGGCAAAGTAATGATCTTGGTTTTGGAATAACAAAACGTAAAATGCTTATGGAAATTGTTCCATATTAATGATAATTAAATAATTTGTTTGAGAATTTAGTGTAAAATACAAACCTTTATATAATATGATGATTTTAACATAT
>JALPQI010031713.1:0-33593 GCA_025490895.1 Thaumatotibia leucotreta | reverse complement strand
GAATTCTTATTTGTTTATTAGCTACCTTTTTTATTTAAGGTTTCATGTCTCGAATATTTTTGCTGTTATTTAGTGATGCTTATAATTTTAACGATGGCTAAGATGGTTTTACGTTAAATACGTGTATGCTCAATTGCTAATGTAAAGCTCATGGTCTTATCGTTATCGGTCATTTCTATTACAAGCGAGGGCTTAAATAGAAATACCTAATAACCGCGAGGTGTAAGATTTCTCGCCACGTGCCGTGTGGTGACGGCAGTAAATAAGAATGCATTTGTTACCATCCTGTTTCCACGGGGGTCTAAGGGCCGACTAAGGGATTGAAGTATCACTGACCATTCTTTGATAGAGGATTGATGATGGGCAGCAGTGTCCACATAGTGGACACATTAGTGCGATCGCCAGTCCGTTTGCCCAGCGTGGCGAATGGGTATTTGCCTCCTAATGCATCTATATGCATATTTAATAGGAGAGGCCTACGTCCAGCAGTAGACTGAGATAGGTTGATGATGTGTAAGACTTCTAGGTAGGTATTGTAGCTCAGTAATTTTCTATGTGAAGTGATTTATACATGCTTTGCATCTGCAATTCCTAGTTCTGCTGTTATATTTCGATTCTCATCAGTAAAATTGCAGTTAAAAATGTATGCTGGAATTTTCACGAGTTCAATCTGCATGGATTTGTGCTGTTTCGGAGTTTGTATGTTCCGATAGAATATTCAACTATACACCAAAATAAAATACTTTTTAAATGGGTATTTCAAAGACTAGTATTTTATACTTATATCGGTTATCGTAAACGATTGCAGAATGGCATCTTGGCTACGCTTGTAGGTACGGTCGAGGAAATTGAATGTTTAGTAGTTTATGGCTCACTTTACATTGGGCGTGCTTAGTACTAATAAAGACAACCAAATTAAATTGAACCGCAAAGTGCTAAACATTCAATTTCCTCGACTGTACAACTGGTGCGACATCGTTGAAGCGGATCTACCAACTACATGCCGATTCCTGACTGGAAACCGTGCTAGATCAGTACAAGCGGATCAGCCAAAATCATTATCATATCAGCCGAAAGACATCCATGTTGAACATAGGCCCCAAAGATTCCCACAATGACTGGTCATGTGCCACCCGCATCCAGCGGACTCCTGCAACCTTCACCAGGTCTTCAGTCCACCTTGCGGTCTACCGGCCTACCCACGCTGCGCCTTGCGGTGCGTGGCCCACCACTTGAGAAGCCACAATAGTAAGTATTATTTATTTTTCCAGCCGTGTGGTGACGGCAATAACAATACATTTGTCACCACCCCAACTCCTGCGGGTGTCGTAAGAGTCGACTAAGGGATTGAAGTGTCACTGACCATTATTTGATAAAAGATTGATGATGGGCAGCAGCGTCATCATAGTGGACACATTACTGCGATTGCCAATCCGCTTGCCCAGCGTGGCGATTATGGGCATTTACCTCCTAATGCGATTATAACGCTTAGTTAATAGGCGAGGTCTACGTCCAGGTGTGGACTGTCATAGGCTGATGATGATGATTATTATTTATTTAGTAAAACTGGGTTACGAGATACAACACAAGCCTTACCAACTCACATAATCCTCTCCATAGTTCGCAAGTAAACGCTGAGCATTTTTCAGACCGAAACTAGGCCTCGACGGGATGTTATGCTGAATAATATAGCGGGAGTCTGTCTGTACGTTGATTAGGGTATGCTCGGAAAAGCTCGTTTACAACTTTTCGGCTTTTAGCTTCGTGCTATTTGTATTCCCAAATAAATGCAGTGTAGAAAAGAAAATGCCTAAACGAGGGCTGGATTCCCAACGGTCCGTGTACAATGTACGTTGTACAAAAAATATAGAATCGACGGAAATATTTTCTGTAAGCTTCAGTCGATTCACTGGAATTTTCGACTGCCAGCTTGGAGGCTTTAGGTTGTCTAACAATACTAATTAAAAAAATATCATACGGCAATCTTGCACAAATCGATCTAATTTGTTAAAAAAATTTACACTTCGACCGTAGGTACAATATCAAGCAAACGCTGCCACACTGAACGTACCTATGTAGGTACACCAGATAACAATTATTTGCGATTGTGTCACGGGGAACTAATGAACGGATTTGACGGAGGTTCCCAGGAATGATAGCGGTGGTCTGCACCCCTCCTGGCTATTCCTAAATAGTTTTGTAATCCATTGCAAGTGGCAGCTAGTATCACTTGAGCCTTAGATTTTCATCAAAGAACCAACCTAGCGGTCTCGTTGAATTCCATTTTATCCAAATTCCAATCCAGTTTACAGTCTTGTACACTAGGGTGAATCAAAATAATGTTTTCGTACTAGGAAACCTAATAGTTATAAAGCAACGAACCTCTAAGCAGAATTTTGTATTAAATACATTATCGGCTTTTTAAATCAACGTATTCAGGCCCCACATTATAATATAACTTTGAAGTTTATAAGACCCAATACATAGGGGAAGGTGGCTCAAAGAGGGCACCTTAAGGGAGAATTGAAAAAAAAGTGGTATTTAACCTAGCTAGCTTATTCTTTTTTGTTCCAAAAGGTACATTATTTAATACTTTTCGATGGAGGATGGCTTAATTTATCTAAAAATGGTAAACAAAAGAATTATACGCAATTTTAAAAACCTCTACGATTGTCCGCTTTGCCCTAGGGGGGGGGCCTAAAGTGGGCATCGGCTTAGGGCAAAACGGGCATGGGCTAGGGTCAAGTGAAGTCACCCAAAGGGCAATGAGGAAGGCTATGCTAGGAGTCTCACTGCGTGATGTTATTAGAAATGAGGCCATCTGCAGCAAAACCAAATGAATATAGCTCTCCGAATCGCTAAACTGAAGTGACAGTGGGCAGGGCACATTGCCCGTAGAACCGATGGCTGTTGGGATGGACAGCATCTCTAGTAGAGGCCACGTACCGGAAGGCGCGCGTGAGTAGGCCCCCCACAAGGTGGACTGATGACCCAGTCGCAGGAGTCCGCTGGATGCGGGCGGCGCAAGACCGGTCATTGTAGCAATATTTGGGGGAGACCTATGTACAGTAGTGGACGTCTTTCGGCTGATATGATGACGATAAATATTATTTAGGCATACCCATATATTAGCTACCTTTTTAATATTAAAATATATTTCAATTTCCTGACACATATCAATAAAAGGACCTGATTTGGGACAAGATACATGAGCCCAGAGTCGCAGTCATCACATTTAATCCAGTCCTCGACAGATGGGTTCTCTAAAGTTCGTGGCATTAAAAACAACGTTCCTGCTGGGACGTTGGGATGCTGGGAGGCTTAGTTTTACAAATATACCAGTTTTCAACTAAATTTACATTGTAAAAAACACACCGGGCAAAGCGGACAGTGCCCACATTACCCTGCCCGCTTTGCCTTTTTCGTCAATTACAAAATGGAAGCAAAATCTACCCTCAAAATGTTTAGACACGAGGAGTTGAATGCAAGGGTATTACGGCCAGGTAACTAATTTATAATTAACAGGCATTTATGACAGCATTGCATGCATCGAAAACGAGAAAACACATGACTCACACCGTGAAATATTTTTCAAAAAGCCGCAAAAAACATGTTTTTGTTAGAGACCGTAACGGTGTGCTCATAGATTGCCCGGACAAATGACACGAGATGCGCGAGTATGGCGGGGAGTACTGTCACGTGTTACAAACACACTCCATTTTGAAATGGCAACATAAAATCCAGTGCCCTCTTTGGGCGCTATGCCCTCTTTGGGCTACCTTCCCTTGAAAAATTAGGCTCGAGGGGCTCGAGAGATCCATATTCACGATCGAATCACAAATAAGGAGATCCGTAGACGAACTCAAGGCAACGATAGCTCTCTGGATTTGCAAGCTGAAGTGGCAATGAGCAGGCCACAATGCAATGGCCGATGGGGTCGAAGTGGTCGAGTGGAGACCACGTTTTGGCAACCGCAGCTTGTGGAGAGTAGACCATATGAAAATCGCTCGGAGACGCTGGATGCAGGTGGCTTACGTGTAAACTCCCTTTATAGGGCCAAAGGGGAGGCCTTTATATGTTTAACAGGCAAAGGACCATGGGCAATTTTGTATGGAGCCTGGTCCTGAAACCAACAGAGCTGAAACTTAAGTCATTAAATAGGTCTTTAAATCTACTTTATTTTTATTATATGGGCACAAAGCCGAATTCCATTGCAGAACTGAGATATTCATATTTAAATCAGGTAAGTTTTCTTCTAAAATATATCGCCGCTGTTGCAAAACCGAACGGCGTCCTTCTATTGCCATGTTTTCATATTATGATGATAAGTAAAACAAGATATTCAACAAGAAATGACACCGAACGAACATAATTAATGAAAATGTCGATATTCCTACATTAATTTTTTAATTAGGTTTGTTCAATACCTACCCCCCAAAATCAAATAAACTCTGAATGAATTTATCGTAGCTCGTACTCACCACGACTAAAATACAAAATATCTTAGTTCTGCAATGGAATTTGACTTTGTGCCCATATAATTAAATAAAGTAGATTTTAAGACCTTATTGACATAACTCTCAATGCTGTTGGTTTCAGGACCATTTTGACGCATGGTCCTTTAAATTCAAATTCAAATTTATAAATTGTAAAAACTATACAGTGTGTAAGTCTAATACGGGCGATCAATTAAACCAGGCATGGGATTAGTGTAATCACGGATTACAAGGTTTTTTTCAGTTACTCTCAATTATGACCCCACAGAATTTTTTTAAGATTATCGGAGCAGCAATGTAGGTACGAACATTTGTTATTGTTGATATGGCAGTTATGTCATCTGCTTTTGAAATTAGCTGTCATCGAGTCTTTAACTCACGTATGTTGCTTTACATTGCGCGCCGAATTATTTTGCATGGAAAATTTTGTTGCTCTAATTTTAAGTAAAAGTTATTTGAATGTACTTATCATGTCGTAAACTATTTAACACCCGTGAAGAGCTTCGCCCGTATCCCGAGCTTCGACTTACAACCTGTATAAGGAGGACTTGAAGTGACTATTTTTAATTTTGAAAGAGGCAAAAGGCTAGGCTGATGATGATGACGAATTTGAAGTCGTAAAGCTTTATTACACTGCTGGTTGTAAGATCGTTGTGAACAACAATACTCGTTTGCGTTTTGGGACGAATAGCGGTCGTTTTCGTCCAATTAAGTCCTGTTTAATTGGCTTGTAATAAACCTAGGCTAACAAACGATACCTAGGTAATAGTGAAAGTAAGTACATATATCTACAGATAACATTAATTTATGGGAATAATGCAAACAGAAGAAATATGAAGTACAGTGAACAAAAAATATTTGTGTGAAATAATGTTACTTAATAAAATATAAGGTTGGTAGTTTGCAATAGCCCCTCATTGAAACAAGTGTAATTTGTATAAATAATACAAAATTACGTCAAGCTGCAGGCGGGGTAGCGATTGCAGTGTATGCACCGTAAATTAAATAAAATTAAAGAAAAAAAAACCTTTTTAAAAACAAGCTTTTATTATTTGTTTATAAAATGAACTAAAAAGATAAAAATAAATTAACTCTAAAAATAAATATAACACTTTGTAACTTGATTGTAACCCTTAACGACAAATAAGCGTCTTCGTCTAGGACAAAATAATTCGATATTGTACAAATTTATTTAATTTTAACACTAAAACTTTTCACCATACATAATTATTCAATCTCGTCCCCCCTCTTTATCATAGTCCCCATTTATATATGAAAGCGTGTTACATTTAATACAACACAACATTTTCCTCCAGCTATAACAATGTAACACGCTTTCATTTATAAATGGGGACTATGATAAAGAGGGGGGACGAGATTGAATAATTATGTATGGTGAAAAGTTTTAGTGTTAAAATTAAATAGATTTGTACAATATCGAATTATTTTGTCCTAGACGAAGACGCTTATTTGTCGTTAAGGGTTACAATCAAGTTACAAAGTGTTATATTTATTTTTAGAGTTAATTTATTTTTATCTTTTTAGTTCATTTTATAAACAAATAATAAAAGCTTGTTTTTAAAAAGGTTTTTTTTTTCTTTAATTTTATTTTTAACTTTTCAGTACCTCTATTTTTAATTCGAGATTTACTACGACGTAGTTCGCAGCGCGTAGCAGCGTTATTCCGTTATGAAGTCCGTAGTTCGTTCACATGATATGTAATATGTACTGATTTAAATATCAATAAAGTTGAAATTATGTAATCACTTGTTAGTTATTTGTAACGTTTCTCATTCTGTCCATTGCTTTTAATGCATCAACATTACAAGGTTTCTTCGACGTCAACTTGGAGCAGTCAAGTTCTTCGATTTGAAGACCTGCTTAATACCTAACTCGGCTTAAAGCTACATACGCTTGACCAGCAGCGAACAATTTGGAGCCTAGATAAATAACAGCATGATCTAGAGGAGCTCCCTGCATTTTATGCACAGTTGAAGCCCATGAAAAGACAATCGGGAGCATTCTTCTTTCAGCTGTGCCGTGATTAAATTTAGCAGGAAATTGAACTGATTTAGGGTGTATTATGTGAATGCCATCGTTACCAAAGTCTACGCGAACCGATGGTACATCGCTATCGTATAGTTGAGCACGTCTGTAATACGGCCATATGATTTCAGTGATGTGACCTATTGCTCCATTCACAAGTCCCTTAGCAACGTCAACGTTAGACCTCAACATAACTTTTGCACCAACAAATATTTCTAGTTCTTTTGAAGACCTCCTGTTTTGTTAATGTCCGTGTGTATTATTTTATTAATATCAATCTGATCATTCTTATTTGATCCATCAATTAATTGATCTTGTGCTATTATTTTAAACATTTGTGTATTCTTCTTCGTAAAATGTTCGAGAACGGCTGAATTATATTTATTGACCTGCTGATTCATTGGGTAAATACGTAGAGCTTTTTTATTTGGAGACTCCTCAAGACGAATCAAACGAGACCAAACTGGATGGGGTTGCGTCGTTTAATTACGGAGTTCCTATGGCCACCTTCCGGCTCCAACGTCAGACCCTGGTTACCATGTAGTATCAAAGTACTTGTCAAGACGAATCCAATGAGCTCAAACTCGATAGGGTTGCATCGTTTAATTACGGAGTTCCTATGGCCACTTTCCGGCTCCAACATCAGACCCTGGTTACCATATAGTATCAAAGTACTCGTCAAGACTAATCCAATGAGCCCAAACTCGATGGGGTTGCGTCGTTTAATTACGGAGTTCCTATGGCCACCTTCCAACTCCAACATCAGACCCTGGTTACCATATAGTATCAAAGTACTCGTCAAGACTAATCCTATGAGCTCAAACTCGATAGGGTTGCATCGTTTAATTACGGAGTTCCTATGGCCATCCTCCGGCTCCATCATCAGACCCTGGTTACCATATAGTATCAAAGTACTTGTCAAGACAAATCCAATGAGCTCAAACTCGATAGGGTTGCATCGTTTAATTACGGAGTTCCTATGGCCACTTTCCGGCTCCAACATCAGACCCTGGTTACCATATAGTATCAAAGTACTCGTCAAGACTAATCCAATGAGCCTAAACTCGATGGGGTTGCGTCGTTTAATTACGGAGTTCCTATGGCCACCTTCCAACTCCAACATCAGACCCTGGTTACCATATAGTATCAAAGTACTCGTCAAGACTAATCCAATGAGCTCAAACTGGATAGGGTTGCATCGTTTAATTACAGAGTTCCTATGGCCACCTTCCGGCTCCAACATTAGACCCTGGTTACCATATAGTATCAAAGTACTTGTCAAGACGAATCCAATGAGCTCAAACTCGATAGAGTTGCATCGTTTAATTACGGAGTTCCTATGGCGACTTTCCAACTCCAACATCAGACCCTGGTTACCATATAGTATCAAAGTACTCGTCAAGACTAATCCAATGAGCCTAAACTCGATGGGGTTGCGTCGTTTAATTACAGAGTTCCTATGGCCACCTTCCAACTCCAACATCAGACCCTGGTTACCATATAGTATCAAAGTACTCGTCAAGACTAATCCAATGAGCTCAAACTCGATAGGGTTGCATCGTTTAATTACGGAGTTCCTATGGCCACCCTCCGGCTCCATCATCAGAACCTGATTACCATATAGTATCAAAGTACTTGTCAAGACGAATCCAATGAGCTCAAACTCGATAGGGTTGCATCGTTTAATTACGGAGTTCCTATGGCCACTTTCCGGCTCCAACATCAGACCCTGGTTACCATATAGTATCAAAGTACTCGTCAAGACGAATCCAATGAGCTCAAACTCGATAGGGTTGCATCGTTTAATTACGGAGTTCCTATGGCCACCCTCCGGCTCCATCATCAGAACCTGGTTACCATATAGTATCAAAGTACTTGTCAAGACGAATCCAATGAGCTCAAACTCGATAGGGTTGCATCGTTTAATTACGGAGTTCCTATGGCCACTTTCCGGCTCCAACATCAGGCCCTGGTTACCATATAGTATCAAAGTACTCGTCAAGACTAATCCAATGAGCTCAAACTCGATGGGGTTGCATCGTTTAATTACGGAGTTCCTATGGCCACCCTCCGGCTCCATCATCAGAATCTGGTTACCATATAGTATCAAAGTACTTGTCAAGACGAATCCAATGAGCTCAAACTCGATAGGGTTGCATCGTTTAATTACGGAGTTCCTATGGCCACTTTCCGGCTCCAACATCAGACCCTGGTTACCATATAGTATCAAAGTACTCGTCAAGACTAATCCAATGAGCTCAAACTCGATAGGGTTGCATCGTTTAATTACGGAGTTCCTATGGCCACTTTCCGGCTCCAACATCAGACCCTGGTTACCATATAGTATCAAAGTACTCGTCAAGACTAATCCAATGAGCTCAAACTCGATAGGGTTGCATCGTTTAATTACGGACGGAGTTCCTATGGCCACCTTCCGGCTCCATCATCAGACCCTGGTTACCATATAGTATCAAAGTACTTGTCAAGACGAATCTAATGAGCTCAAACTCGATAGGGTTGCATCATTTAATTACGGAGTTCCTATGGCCACCTTCCAGTTCCATCATCAGATCAGCTCTATGTCACAATAACATTGCATTGTCATCCGATTTATACATGCATTCTAAATTTCAGCTCAATCGGAAACCGGGAAGTGGATCAAATTTAAGTTGCAAGATTTGATTACAGAACGACAGACAACGGGACAGGTGAAACTAAATAAAAGCTTGTAAAAGATGTTGCTGCCTATCCAACTGATGTGATTACTGATTCAAAACCAAGAAACATATATGGCATAAAATGAAGCAACTTAAGAGGTTAAAGTGTTGAGGAGGTTAAGACCAAGTTCTCTATATTCATACTACGGCAAACATGATGTTAGAAATCTGAACAGATATACTTCGTCAGTCGGTTCCAATCCTAAGAAAAGCGTGCGATAAAAAAATATGAAAGTTTTCCATTTAGCCGGACTTGGTGCAACGAAATCAAATCATTCGTAAGCCAAGAATCGGGGCCAATAAACATTGCGAAATAATTGAAAAACTTCTTTAAAGGTCCCGATTCAAGTTGAATTATAAATGGTAGAATACTACTACAACTCACATAACCCTTAAGTAATAAACGTATTTACTGACTAAGGAATAAAGCCTGATTTTGCTTCACAATTGAGTGGACATAGGTCGTTTTGGTATATATTTTCACGTCGCTGGACGTGCGACAGTTGCACTGTATAAAGAATGCGTGTTTCGAAAGTTTAATATAAGTATTGGATAAGTCGAGTGGTTTTATTGGAGTTTAAATTTTAATATGGTTGGAATTTATCGGTTGTGGCAGACTTAGAGTGTGTGGGCAGCTTAGATACCAGGTACTTACCTAAGCAATAAGCATTAAGCAATCTTAAATACTTAATGATCATCTAGAATATCTAGATAACTATAGATAGATGACAGTGTCTTCAGTCTTTATATGGGCTTCACTGAAAATCAACGTCACGTAGTGAGTTTCACTGCGGGACATCATGCTGAGTGAAGACCTTTTAGCGCAATTCACTGTACACATGTAAATTGTTAATTTAACCAAGCAAATATTGTTTTGTGCTAATAAACATTTCTTATTCTTATAACGCTATACTTACAGTAGTTATGAATATATACTTAGGAGGTATTGATAGTCTCATAATCAGACCTGGGATAACTGGGGACAAGTTATAGGGATTTGATATCGATTAAAAAGATGTCGATATAATTACTTGTATAATAAAAGATGTGCTCATTGAACACTCGATTACAGTACAAAGGTTCGATGTCATATCTGATATCGGGCCTCTTCAGATAATAAAAGTATGCAGATGTCATTTTGATCAATATGACTATTTATTGTCACTACCATTCATGTCTTAGAAGAATATACGTGGTAACATTTCATTACGTTTGTTCCGAAATCGAAAATAATCATGCCGTCTAAGAAACATGCCCGCGCTCGCGAATTTTACTATTATTTATTTATGCCGAATAACATTTTGATGTTGTCATTCACAGTAACATCGATATATTTTTAGTCGATAAAATATTTTGCAACATCACTTTCGTATAAATGCCCCGAGTTATCCCAGGTACGCTCATAATAAACATGTACGCTTTTTCATTACTTTCGGTTTTTCAATGCTATCTTAAAAATACTGAACGATTAAGGAGAGGGCTCAGATAAATCGATAATCTATATGTGTAAATATCTATATAAATTGGGTATCAAAGGTTTCCTTCATCATCATCAGCCTATGTTAGTCCACTGCTGGACGTAGGCCTCTCCTATTAACTATGCGTATAGACGCATTAGGAGGTAAATGCCCATAATCGCCACGCTGGGCAAGCGATTGGCGATCGCAGTAATGTGTCCGCTATGATGACGCTGCTGCCCATCATCAATCTTTTATAAAATAATGGTCGGTGACACTTCAATCCCTTAGTCGACTCTTACGACACCCGCAGGAGGAGTTGGGGTGGTGACATATTTGTATTCTTACTGCCGTCACCACACGGCAAAGGTTTCCTATCGTCTAAATTAACATTTTCATAGGGGCGGTCCTTCGTGCCTTAATTTTTTTAGTTTGCCATCTTTTTAACTGACTTCAAAAATGGGGGAGTTTCTCAATTCCATTGTTTTTTGTTACGTGTGTTTCCTAATCAATGTTTCCGAGAATCTTGAACCGATTTTTTTTATTCCAACGGGTAAAACCTCTAGATGATCTCGTTGACACCAAGTCGGGGTCTGCTAATGGTATCTTGGAGAAATCGGTTTTAATTTTTTAAATTTGGTGATTAATTTACAGATCGGTTTGCTGTTATAGTTCTGTAGGTTTACTAGACTATAGTTACCCCTGGCCCCAATTTCACCACATTGACAAGTGCTACCAATGTAAATTTACTGTTTCTCCAATCTGGGGCGTCTATAGGCTACAGTTACTGTTTACAATCGGAACATAAAATTCAGCAGCAAATAACAACTTTTTTGCGAAGCAAATTTACAATTGTCACAAAAAACACCACAGTTGTAGCGAAATTCCGACATATTATGCCGAACCTCTTGTCAAGATTGAACGAGAATTGTACTAAACCTTGCGACAATAGTCACGGGTTTCGGATAGCAAAAAGTAGTTTATTAACGATATAATAACGTTACTAGTAATAATTTTATGTTGGTGGCAAAGACATGTTCCGTCCGATAGTAAGCGGTAGCCATAGGCTACGGAGGTCTGTGACGTCAGTAACAGTGATATTTTACAATTGTCACACTTGTAATTATGGTGAAATAGGCTACTGATCGTCTTCACTCATTCCGTACTAGTATATAGGGTAACGCGTAAGTAATAACATATTCTAACATGAAATAGATTCGGAACCGCAATGCCTTTACCGATGTTAAAGTTGTATTAGCTCGCTCCAAGATAGCAATATCTTCGGTGTTTGCACTTCCCCGTATTGAAATACGAGCTGACATACATGCAGATAGGTAGGGGAGAGGAGGGCAGCTTCGTCCACTTTTGTTAATTGATTATAGTTCAAGTTATTAGGTACATACATTGCTGTTCTGGAAATATTTGAACAAAATCTGTACGGTCATAATTAAGTGTAGCTTAAAAAAATATTATGTCACTGCTTTTATTTGTATATACCGTTTAATAAAGTTAAGCATATATGGGCGCCAGGACACGCTGGATGCAGGTTGCATCTAACCGGTACATGTGGAGGTCCAGAGGGGAGGCCTATGTTCAGCAGTGGATGTCTTATGGCGTAGATGATGATGATGATGAAGCATAAAAAAATCTCGTTATCTATTTAGTTTTTTTTCCTACTGTTACTGCCAAAGGTTATACAAACTATGACCATATGTCTTGTTGAATATGTATCCTGTAGCACAAAATCGGTAAAATTCAAACCAATATGGGCAAGCTACCCTCCAGCCTGTAACATTGTCTGGGCCAAAAAAGCACAATTTTGATTAAAACTTTAGAAAACTCAAGCGAACAACGGGCCCGATTAATTTAACTTTTTTGCGGGGGCAGTCCTGACCTGGTTCCACTTTTTTTAGTTCTGACAACTGTCCTCGCAGGAAGCGTTTTGCGTTAAAATTAAGCGTTAGTTTAAAACAAAGTTGCCTTTTATTACAGGCGGATGTTCAATTTCGCAGCAGAATGCTGACTCTATCAAAAACACTATTAAATTTAATGTGAGTTGTAATAGCGGCTGCCTTAGTGCATAAAGTGATGTTATGTTATGGAGGGCTTACCGCAACTATTCCTTCATTCAATTCCTTCATATGCCGAACTATAAAAAAGTGGAATTCTTTACCGGCACATGTTTTTCCGCATACCTATAAGTTGGGACCCTTTAAACGAAGCGTGAAGAAGCATCTAGCGGGCCAGCAAGGCGGTGGCAACTAACAGGTTACTGATTGTCTCCTGTTCGTTGCCGCCGCGATTTGGGCTCTACTTTTCACTTACGATCAGGTGGAGTGGAGCCACTTTGTTGTGCCAACATAAAAAAAAAAAAAAAACTATACTTGCCGCAAAACTATTTGGCGACTGAGGGCATGCTGCTATCTCTCACTCTGACCTGGAGCTAACAAGTGTAACGTAGATTGCAAGACGCTTTCAGTCGCCTGATTGTTTTGCGGAGGTATAGCGGGTTGTCGAGCATCTGTTGTGCGCATTCACCCCATTCCTCGTTGCTGGAGCTGAGCTGTAGATTAATGTTTGGGTTGCTTTCCCCCATTCTTTCCTTTAGCCTCCTTATCTTCTCGCGAAACCGTAAAACATCTCCGAGTTCTTTCTCCTTCAGGCTATCCCTGCCAAACACATCATATCTTGCCGCTGCGTACATGACGCATGCATGGGAGGGTCAACATTCTTTTCGTTGTCTTGTTTCATACCACTCTGTCACGCTTTTAGCTTCTGTTTCGACTAAGTAAATAAAAAATTCCGGTGCACTTGTATGTTTTTAGGGTTCCGTAGCCAAAATGGCAAAAACGGAACCCTTATAGATTCGTCATGTCCGTCTGTCCGTCTGTCCGTCTGTCCGTCTGTCACAGCCGATTTACTCGGAAACTATAAATGCTACAGTAACGAAATTTGGTAAGAATATGTGTTGTATGAACCGCTACAGGATTATGATACTAAATTGTAAAAAAAACCATTGGGGTGGGGGCCCTCCATACATGTAACTGAGGGATAGAAAAAAAAATTAGTTGTATATAAGCGTGTGGGATATTAATAGAAAGGTCTTTGAAAATTATATGAAGGTTTATAAATCTTATTTTTATTTAAGCAAATCGTTTTCGAGATATCAGCTCTCAAAGTCTGAAAAATGTGTCCCCACCCCTCTATTTTTTAAACTACGCGATATAAAATTCTAAAAAAAATATATGTTATGCACATTAATAAACTCTATCAACGATTTTTGGTTTGATTCAATTACCTCCTATAGTTTTTGAGGTAGGTTGATTTAACTGTATTTTTTAATAATAAATTGATAATGGTACGGAACCCTTTGTGCGCGAGTCGGACTCGCACTTGGCCGGTTTTTTCACGCTAGATTTTAATCCTTACATAAGAAATTGAAAACAAAACATCATCTCATACAAAAATCACCACTGTGTCACGTTTTTTAGGGACACAAAATAAGACAACGAAAAGCTTTTTGACCCAAGTGATAGTAGTCATAGCAGATTTATTGCAATTGATTTTTTCACAGTAAATGCGTGTAATATGAGCCATATTTTGCCCAGTGGAAAAAAACTCGTTTCAAATTGCTTAAATTACGCGCATTTCGCGCTAATAACTGTGTACAATGGGTCAAAATTCTTTTCGTAGTCTTATTTTGTATCGCTAAAAAACGTGACGCAGTGGTGATTTTTGTATGAGATGATGTTTTCTTTTCAATTTCTGATGTATGGATTAAAATCTAGCGTGAAAAAGAAATACGAGTAGGTACAAGTGCATTTTTTAATATACTGAGTCGAAAAAGCAACCAAAAGCGTGACAACGTATGAAACAAGACAACGAAAAGAATTTTGACCCCAATACAAAAATTTAGAGAACTGCTCAAAAAATATTTTAGGGTACTATTTCACTCACTGGTTTTTTATACAGATTGTTGTAAAAAATTGTTTTCATACGGCAATACAAAATCAGAAGGCCTTCCTACGAATAAACTGTCACTTCAATTAATTGGAGCCTTAATTGGAGTCATGGGAGCTAGCTTAACGTGTGCTTAAAAATCCGAATTTACATGGTAAATATCCCGTTTGAAGTCATACTACCCAATACATATATAAATATATAAATGAAATCTAACTGCGCTGTGTGGTGGTGGCATTAAAAATCCATTTGTCTTCACCCCAACTCTTCCCGCGGGTGTCGTAAGAGTCGACTAAGGGATTGAAGTGTCACTGACCATTCTTTGATATAAGATTGATGATGGGCAGCAGCGTCATCATAGGGGACACGTTACTGTGATCGCCAATCCGCTTGCCCAGCGTGGCGATTATGGGCATTTACCTATAATGCGTTTATACGCTTAGTTAATAGGAGAGGCCTATGTCCAGCAGTGGACTAACATAGACTGATGATGTATATGATGTGCATAAAAAATGTATATAATAAAATGTTAGTCCTTACGGCTACGGCGATACTTGCCCAGCTATCAGCTATCACCGCCGGGCCAGTATCGCCGAGACTCTTTTTTTGGGAGTGCGTATCTTTTGGTCGTGTTTATAGCCGATAGTTCATAGCTTAGTAGCTCGCGGTGAGACCAGTGCCTAAACGGGTAAAGCAATCGCACAGCATTTCCTATTGCAACCTTTTCTTTTCTAAAAGCCCGCTTTTCTTAAAGAGCATCGCTAAACGAAAACGAAACGCAATTGAAAGAATTTTCATTTCAAATTATATGACCTAGTACATTTTACTGTCACACCCTGGGGACGCCGCAGCCGCGGACGCCCGTTGCTGGCTAATTAGAAACCGCGAACATACCTCCAATGGAAAACATACCAAATCCCAAACAAGCAAGGTCATAAACATGTATACATTGTCACGCCTTAAGTCATTGGCGTAAGGTGGAAAATTGGATAAATATTTAAGTCCCAGAGCGTTTCTTCCACGGTTGACTTTTCAAAATCAAGAAGATACCACTGCAACAGTTTGGTGCAGAAAAATAAATTGAACTCTCTTGTTGAGGACTAAAGGTTGTGAATTGATTGATTTGCGGAGTGGAAATGCAAATGGATGGCGTGGGTCCACGCAGGTGGAAACGTGCAACGGCGAAAACATGAAAATTGGCGCCGAGCGAGTTCTGGAGATAATTGATTGTGTTAGCTCGTTATTTTGAGATTTATGGTGCTCAGTTTTTACTAGATGAACTTAAACAATAAGATGAAGTAAGTAAAACAATTAAATTACTATTACAGCCATTAATCATTTTTTATGCAAAACATCATGTCGGTTCAATATCATTAAAATGATTTGATTTAATTTTATTTATTAAGAAGTTCAGCAAAAAAATCAAGAATAGAATAGAAATTAATTTAAAAAATCAATAGTTTGGGCTTGAATAGATGAATAGGAACTAACAATCTAAAATTAATGAGCAATCACTATCACTACATAGTATAAAATAATGTCACTTTTTCTGTCCCTATGTCCCTTTGAACGCTTAAATCTTTAAAACTACGCAACGGATTTTGATGAGATTTTTAATAGGTAGAGTAATTCAAGAGGAAGGTTTTAATGTAGGTATAGTACCCGTGCGTCGCTAGTTTGTTATAAATTTTAATACTTACGCAGAACACACTTTTGCGCATTAGTGCAGTGTTTGCAGAAACGGGAAGAGATTTTGAGGAAACCTGGCTAGAGTCTCTAGTAAATAGTGTTGGGTTTGTTTTGATGAACATCGCAATGTCAAAAATAGGATAATCCTACAAAAATCAACCTGGTCCCACACTAAGCTCAATAACGACTCATGTTGTGGGTACTAAGCGACATACAACAAACATAATAGATACAAATATATACAAACAAATATTGAAAAACATAATAGAAAACAACGATGACTTGCCTGCTATAATGACGTGGTGCATTACCTCGAGGTAGCAACTTTGAATCTTTTTCTTTTTTTCCGAATTAATAAAAGATATATTGGGACAGAGGGTGCTAAAGTAGATGCTCTAAGGGGTCCCCCTGAATAAAAAACAAGTAAATGTTTTACCCCTCTTCGATCTATGATTCGGTTACCAAAATTTTAGATAAAGTTTTCCATATTGCGGCCATTGAAATTAAAATATTATCGAACCTGGTTACTCGCTTATAAGCACTCATCGGCTTAAATATGTGAGTAACCCGTTTCAATAATATTTTAATATGTTTGAGTCTCACGTTAGTTAAAATGAATTGAAATTAATTTATAAATTACGATTTTTAATTCTCCGAGATAATATTTGTTCTCAGGTCACCTTTATTAGGCTACACGTACCTACTCAGAATTACAAAACGAGTAAAGGGTTAATAAGTACGTCTGTTGCGTGAATGTACTGAATGCCTGCGGCGCGGTTGGTTCGATGAGGGAGGTTATTCTACACACTAGCTGGATTCAGGAGTCAAGCTTATTGATAGAGCCCTGAGTGCCCTGACTTTCGACGTGTTATCTCTCTACCGCACATATAAAATCGTACGTAAGTGGGTCGGGAAAGCACATCAATCGTGTTTCGGTGTAACCTCTTAAAAAAAAGTTTTTCACTAGAATATCAAATATTTACGGGTAATATCAAGTCATTTTCACTTTTCTGTTTTCATCAGCTGAAATTTTGATTGCAATGATACGTAGTATGAAATGGGTGAAAATGGATGTAGGTATGCAACTAGTTATTTGCCGTGTGGTGACGGCAGCAAGAATACATTTGTCACCACCCCAACTAAGGGATTGTAGTGTCACTGACAATTATTTGATTTGATTGATGATGGGTAGCAGCGTCATCATAGTGGTCACATTACTGCGATCGCCAATCCGCTTGCCCAGCGTGGCGATTATGGGCATTTACCTCCTAATGCGTTTATACGCATAGTTAATAGGAGAGGCCTACGTCCAGCAGTGGACTGAGATAGGCTGATGATGATGATGATGCAACCATTAGGATAGATTAACAAGTAAATTTTGTCCTAGTTCCTCGTTTTCATTCACTTGATATTTTGCAAGCAAATTTCAACAATGCAATATTATGATGAGATAAAGCTGATTTGATGATGATGCTGGAAGGTGGCCGTAGGAACTTTATGATGAAGAGCCGCAGTCGTATCGAGTAATATCAAAATAATCATTCGTTTCTAACACTGGTTTTGAGAGTCTCGCCAGGTATATTCACATCAGTGGGAATCACACTCAAAATGCCTACACAATTTTAATTGGCAGGTATAGCAAAATAATCGAAACAAATGTCATAAGTGCCATGCCTGTCACTTTTTTGGGATGTGTACTTAAACGATATTCAGTTCTTGTATTCCAAAAAGACGAATGTCATCACCATAAACCGGACCATCTGATAACATCTACATGTATTTATTAATAATGAAAAATGGACAAAACGACTTCTTTAGCTTTTCTTTCTTTATTTCTTATCTGCACTATTTGCCCCGCAAGAACGAGCAATCCTTACAAAAGCATTAAATTCGTTCATTAGCCCCTCTGCCGTATTTCACCGCCAACGACTCATGCTTGAGATTTATCTGCGCTCTCAAATTTAAAATTACCATTTGATTTCAGCCTGCATTGTTCAAAGGAAACAGCCAAGCAGATACGCGCAAGACAAATGTGGAGTGGCTTTGTTTGCGGCGAAATATCATAAAAATGTAAGACGATAAAGTGGCCTGATTTATTGCCAGCCTCGACGAGGTAAATAGATACCTAGTGCTGTAGCGTTTTCTGGATTTTTGTCTTATTTGGCTTCATAACTTTGTTGTGTAAATCTCGGAATTTATAAACTTAAGAGCAGGCAGTTTCGTGAAAAGAAAGATCGACTTGCTACAATTACACTCTTTAGTTTGGCGACCTATTCATAATTGGACGTAGTTACACAAAAAGGAACCAATCCAAACCGAATTTGTAATTTTAAAGATTGACTTATTTTTTTTGTTTACTTCATTTATTTACTCTATGGTAAAGTAATATCCGCAGCAGAACCAAAGTAACCGAAATAGCTCCCCGAATCACTAAACTGAAGTGGCAGTGGGCGGGGCACATTGCGCGTAGAACCGATGGCCGTTGGGGCGGGAAGGCGGTGGAAGTGGCGGTCACGTACCGGAAGGCGTGGGTAGGCCCCCCACAAGGTGGACTGATGACCTGGTGAAGGTCGCAGGAGTCCGCTGCATGCGGGTGGCACAGGACCGGTCATTATGGCAATCTTTGGGTGAGGCCTATGTTCAGCAGTGGACGTCTTTCGTCTGATATGATGATGATGATGAAATACCAATATATTTTTCTTTCTTCTAAAATAAAGATTAAAATGAATACTAAGCTCCGACAAAGCCTCGGCGGGAAGTATGTTACATCGCTCAGTTTGGACTTAATCCCCACTAAATATACTTTTAAGCGCGATTTTCCCCGGCGGGGCACGGTTATTGGCACTTGCATAACTTTTGGGGCAGCTTACTGCCGCGTAGTGGCGCTTAGAGCCGAACTGTTACGCTAATTCTAGCTCTACACCATATTGGCTGCGTTTGGAGTCGGAAATTATGTAATGGAAATAAGGCTAAGCAGTGCTTATACTCATGTACGAATACGTTAGTATTACTCAGTTAATATACCGGTTGAGTTTATTTGGCTATGTTCCACAGCGACCGGATTCGAAATTGGTTTGTAATTGAGGATACATTGAAAATGAGTGGTTGTCATGATGTTTCTGGCGTGGTATAATTGAACCACCGTATAATTTGGCCGAGTGGTGACGGCAGTCAGAATACATTTGTCACCACCGCAACTCTTCCCGCTGGTGTCGTAAGTCGACTAAGGGATTGAAGTGTCAGTGACCATTCTTTGATAGAAGGTTGATGATCGGCAGCAGCGTCAATACTGCGATCATCAATCCGCTTGCCCAGCATGGCTATTATAGGCATTTACCCCCTAATGATAATCATTTAGCATAAGAAAATAGTGTGTACATTTTACTCTGTTTGTTCTCCTAATAAATAAAATAAAATAAAATAAAATAAAATGCGTATATTTGCATAGTTAATAGGAGAGGCCTACGGCCAGCAGTGGACTGAAAGATTCTTTGCGCAAGGTAATCGCCAGCTCTTGGGTCATCATGCATTGCACCCGGGACGACATGGCCTTCATGAACGTTTTAATGTCTGTCATTAACATAAATATACTGAAATAGTTTCATATTTTGAATTGCAGTAAATTGTTAAAGGTAAATCGGCTGTAGTACCTAATACTGATCACTGCCTGCGGGTTTTGAACGCTTTTTTAGAAAACTTTTTATCTAGTTAGGTACATTACATACACACGTGTGAAGATGAAAAGTTTATTCGATATTGTACCTAAGTACCTATCCAAAGTCGCACCAAGGTGCGAGATGGAGACGATACTATTACTAAACTCAAATGGAACTGGGCAAGATATGTTACCAGACAGAGTGACGGCAGGTGGAAGGTCCTAACGGATTGGCAGCCAATTTCGGATGAAAGAGCCCCTGGGCGTCCGTTAGCTCGTTGAGTAGACGACATTCGCAAGATTGCGGCACACTTCTGGGTTAGATTGGCTCAGGACCGGGTTGAGTGGTGTACTAGAAGAGCGGCGTATGCTTAGATTTCTTAGTAGTGTGCGATGAATGGCAGAAATGATAATGTATTTTGATAATATTGAAACTAGACTATCTATTACATTGTTTGAGACCTATTGTAAATTGAATGTTATAAATAATGAATATTTTAATTAAATACTGTGCAGCCTCGTGAATATTACGGAAATGGTAATTAATGTGATAAATTGTGGCACAATGGCTCAAGCCAGTGAAGTGAGGCATTCAGGATGTCATAAACATAATGTTTATCGGGAAAATGCAGTGGTATTAGCTCAACGCAATGTTATTAATTTGGATCGTATTTTATTTCAGTACATTGTGCATCAAGGGAGGTAAGTACGGAATTACTAACGAGAGTGCTAGATGCCAGTGCCAGACGCCGTAGGCGGAGGCTTTTAATGACTCGAGATAGTATTCCGCTTACCAACCGTGATGCATACAATGTTTTTCATCACACTTGCGGACAAACAAATTAATTTTAAGATAAAATATGTATTAATTTATAACGTAGGTACTGACATTTCTATTACTCCCGCTACGCACGCAAACAACGTCGCGCTTAGACAGCAAGTGTGATAAAAAATATTTTTAATCACACTTGCTGTCTAAGTGCGCCATTGCATATTCCCTAGGGAGTAATAGAAATGTCAGTAGGTACGTCATTTAATAATATTATGTCTTAAATCTTATTTTTTTGTCGGCAAGTGCGATGAAAAACATTGTATGATCACGGTAGGTAAGCGGAATACTAACTCGAGTCATAAAAGCCCTCCGCCTAACGGCGTCGGGCTTCTAACACTCTCGTTAGCAATTCCGTACTTACCTCCCTTGATGCACAATGTACTATTCTTATCAAGGAGGGTTATTTACCTTGTTGTCAAGTATCCATGGGGCTCTGGCAGTCTGAATAATGTTTAGAGATATTTCAAAGACTCAGTACGTCTATGGCGAAATTCGAAGATAGTAAATTTGAAGTAGCCGTCTCTGTCAGTCCAAAAACATAGAAGCCCGTTTAAAAAAAAAAAGTTATTTACAATGCATATAATGTGCAGAAAGTGTTTTTTTAAAGGTCAAACTTATACACAGAAAGAGACGTGCGGCGCGGGTATAAATTTTCATCGTACTTTTCAGTACGATCTAGTCCGTATTATGCGAGGTTAGACCGTGCAGAAAAGTACTATGAAAATTAATTCCTCCACAAAAAAATCCTGCAGAAATATGTCCTCGTCTGTACCTACATAATAAGTTGGCCCTTAAAAACAAACTTTCTGAGCATACGAGTATGTATGTATTGTAATAGATAGATATTGAATATAATTATCCATATTATACCACTAACTGGTTGCATACACATTATTTTTTTAATACATAATCACCAAATTAATAATTTAAAAACAACTAACTTCAACCGATTTCTCCAAGATCCTATCATCTGTGGTTTCCATTATTGGTTTCCTATCATGAAATTCTACTTTCTGAATGCAAACTCTTGTAAATGAATGAAAATTATCAAAAGCGCCATACATGCCAACATTTGAAGAGATCCCTTGATTTCTCCAAGATTCCATCATCAGATCCCAACTTGGTGCCAATGGGACCATCTCGAGGTTGTACACGTTCGATCACAAAATATTTTTTTTAATCGGTTCACGATTCTCGGAGATATCGGGTAAGATTTTTTTTGTTGTATGTTAAACATACAACAAAAAAAAATCTGCCGAATTGAGAATCTTCTCCTTAAAAAAATTTATTTATTTTTAAAGACTTTTTTGATTGTGTATTGAATATGTTATATACTGCTTTTGTATCATAATTATCACTTCAACAATATCTTATTTACCAAATACACTAAAAACCAATATAATTATAAAGGTAATCATGAAACACTATCGTAGCTTTTCGGCTTGTATGATTACTATTATCAGGAAACAATAGGCAGTGGGGTTAATCTGTCGAATTAGCAAGCTCGTGTGTTCTACCGCGCCGAAATGCCCGTTAAATGGACAATGTACTCATGAGGGTGCCTAATAGATTGACAGTATATTCTCATGATAGCGGTATTCGTGTCAGTTTAGTCACGGCCAGGTAATAGAGCAGGCTAATTTAGTCACCTGAAATAATTCTGGGTATTGTATGAGCCGTGTGGTAACGGCAATAAGAATACATTTCTCACCCCAATCCTCCTGCGGGTGTCGTAAGAGTCGACTAAGGGATTGAAGTGTCACTGACCATTATTTGAGAAAAGATTGATGATAGGCAGCAGCGTCATCATAGTGGACACATTACTGCGATCGCCAATCCGCTTGCCCAGCGTTGCAATTATGGGTATTTTCCTCCTAATGCGTTTATACGCATAGTTACTAGGAGAGGCCTACGTCCAGCAGTGGACTATCATAGGATGATGATTGTATACAGAGTGATTACGGGGTCGTGATCCCAAATGTGAAAAACGTTCATGGATGGAAACGTAGCCATCGATTTTAGGACACTATTTTCTATTAGGAACGTATCAGCTCGTAATTCTGAGTGGAATGCACGTAAAGGTATCTACCTTGGAAAATAAATAATTCTTAGAGCCCTTAGAATTCTTAGACGTCAAAGATCTTCTTAGAGATTGAAATAATTGTTAGAGCCCATGCCTATCCATGTAAACTTTATGCATCATAAAAATTATGTAACTGTAAGCATGTACATTATTTAAAGTAAGTATATTATTATACAATGTATTCATAAGCCCGTAAAAATGCAGTGCCTTTACAGGGTTTGTGGAAAAGGTACTATTACTTTTAGCCATAAGACCTATTGTATACCCACAAAAGCAATCAATAAATGAATTATGAATAAAGTTATGGAGAAAACTTGAATAGTACTTGTACTAACATTGTGCATCTAGCATTACCGCAGCCGAGTATGACAAATTAACTGCAATTCAAAATACACAACTCACTACAATATATGTATGTGAATGACTGACATGAAATAAATCATTGTGCATCTAGGGAGGTCAGTACGGTATTACTAACGAGAGTGTTGGAAGCCCAACGCCATAGGCGGAGGGTTTTTAATGTGAGTTAGTATGCCTCTTACCGACCGTGATGCATACAATGTTTTTCATCACACTTGCGGACAAGAAAAAAAGTTATAAGACAATTGCTTGCATGCGTAGCGGGAGTAATAGAAAAGTGAAATTCCCTAGGGAGTAATAGAAATGTCAGTACATCAGTTATAGTACATTGTGCATCAAGGGAGGTAAGTACGGAATTACTAACGAGAGTGTTAAAAGCCCGACGCCGTTAGGCGGAGGGCTTTTATGACTCGAGTTAGTATTCCGCTTACCGACCGTGATGCATACAATGTTTTTCATCACACTTGCCAACCAAAAAATAAGTTTTAAGACATAATATAATTAAATGACGTACTGACATTTCTATTACTCCCTAGGGAATTTCACTTTTCTATTACTCCCGCTACGCGCGCAAGCAATGGCGCGCTTAGACAGCAAGTGTGATGAAAATAATATTTTTTCTTAGAATTTTTTTTCATCACACTTGCCGACAAAAAAATAATTTCTTTCATGCAAGCAATGGCACGCTTAGACAGCAAGTGTGATGAAAAATATATTACTCCCGCTATGCATGCAAGCAATGGCACGCTTAGAAAGCAAGTGTGATGTAAATACAGTGTGTAAACCTAATACGGGCGATCAATTAAACCAAGCATGGTATTCATTAGTGTGAGCATGGATTACAAGGTTTTTTCAAAATTACTCTTAATTATGACCCCACAGAATTTTTTTAAGATTATCGGAGCAGCAATGTAGGTATGAACATTTGTTATTGTTGATATGGCAGTTATGTCATCTGCTTTTGAAATTAGCTGTCAACGAGTGTTTAACTCGCGTATGTTGCTCTACATTGCGCGCCGAATTATTTTGTATGGAAAATTTTTTTGCTCTTATTTTATTTGAATGTACTTATTATGTCGTAAACTAACACCCGTTAAGAGCTTCGCCCGTATTAGACTTACACCCCACCCTGTATATGATATAATAAAAAAACTGACGAAGACGAAGCGTGCGGAAAGTTAGTTTTTTCGCATTAGTTAGGAAAAAAATATAACATGAATTTTGTAAATTTTGGTGAAATTTTTTATTTTTATTTTTCTTTATTTTTTTTTATTTTTACTTAAAAGTATTTTAACTTAAAAGTAAATGTTATTCATAAAACTGGCACTTAAAATTAGGTTAAACGTTTTTTTTTTTACAAAAAACACACTTTTTAAAGGTTTTATTTGTCACTTTATGACATCTATAATTAATGAGGTTAGTGACTTTAGTGAGACTATTCTTCATAGTGGCACCAACGCCATTAATAAAACCTTTTGTACGGAGTAACAACTACATTTTTTTTTCAATTGATAATAATTCTGAAACTAGGCTATATCCAGAAAAGTTTATAGGACATTATAGTTTATAAATGTGATCAAGAATACACTGTTAAAATCGGTCGGGTTTAAACAGCTCACGGTGTATAATGAATAATGTTATGTAAAATAATAAACATAGTAAACCGAAAATTTGCGTAGTTTAGCCACCTTTGAAACGGTAATTTGCCAGTGAAACTAATTTGGTGGCCGCAGCATTATCAAAGGTAATACAATCAAATGATTACGCGGTGTGTGTGACCGTGTGTGGCATAAATACTTGTTATGGTAGGACAGGACTTTGCCTCATTATGGCAATGTTTTGAAATTGAATACATTTCACAATTATAAGCCTGTAGAGCTCCTGTATTAGACATATACGACAATGTACGACTATTTAAGTACCTAACGTAAAACCACCTAACTATAGTCCAAACGCTCCCATCAATGGTTCAAAACTTAATCGAATATCTTCCATCAGGTGTCATCATCATCATGTCAGCCGAAAGACGTCCACTGCTGAACATAGGCCTCCCCCAAAGATTGCCACAATGACCGGTCCTGTGCCACCCGCATCCAGCGGACTCCGGCGACCTTCACCAGGTCATCGATCCATCTTGTGCGGGGCCTACCCACGCTGCGCCTTCCGGTACGTGGCCGCCACTAGAGAATTTTCCCACCCTAACGGCCGTCGGTTCTACGCGCAATGTGCCCCGCCCACTGCCACTTCTGTTTAGCGATTCGGAGAGCTATTTCGGTTACTTTGGTTCTGCTGCGGATGTAGGTGTAATTGTTATAAATGCTACAATGATTCATAATATGCTATTACTAGGCAAAAACTCTTCAATACTAATAAAAAATCTTGAACAAAGCCAAAAACAAGATTGGAACCGATACTATTTAGGAGATGAAATTGTGTGAAATAGTGGACTCGTGCGACCTCCACTAGATCATCAGTCGAACTAGTGGGAGACCTACCAACGCTACTCCTTCCGGTATGTGGCTGCCACTTGAGAGCCTTTCCGCCCCAATGGCCATTGGTTCTACGTGCAGTTTAGCGATTCGGAGAGCTATATCGGTTACTTTGGTTCTGCTGCGGATGGTCTCATTGCTAACACAACCTCGCAGAGAGACTCCTAGCATAGCCCTCTCCATTGCCCTTTGGGTGACTTTGAGCCTTCTTATGAGGAGCATTGTAAGCGACCACGCTTCAGTACCGTCTTCAAGCACTGAGGAATATTGAACGAAAACATATGTCGTAGCTTTCCCAAACGCCCATCGCTCGGCACCGGTAAGTTCATCCTACTATATCCTAACATAAATCAAATCAAGAGATGACATTTCATTAGATCACGTAGTAAACAGGTCAAAGCAACTATCTTAGTGGGTACTTAATGTGATTGACAGAGGTAGTAAACCTGACACCGGCGTTTAGTGCCTCAAAGCAATTAAAGACAATGCTCTGTAGAATTTAGTCTGCACCCTCACCTTTAAACAGTATTAGGTTTGATTACTTCGAGAAACTCTAGGAAATGTAATTTGCAGCAAGAGGTTGAACTGAAAAATTTGTTGAACAGGGTGCTTATACAATTAGTTGCAAATCGCTATCGTAAGCGAAAGGCAGAGCTAACTGTCTTTGTCGCACTAATATGAAAGAGTGACTGAGAGGGAAAACTACGATACGCTACTAAGCGCTAGCGATTGGCATCTTGGCTAAGCGTACAGGTACAGTTGCCCTATTAGAACACTTGTAACTATGAACTGTCACTATTCATCCTTACTTGGCTTAGACTAAAAGACCTTAAGTAGTAACTAGAAGTAAAGTTTTTATCCTCCAAATACATTTTTTTAGTATAAAACCTCGAGTTCTGGGGAAATTAGTTACGAGATCGGGAGCAATATATAGGGTGTTACAAAAATGGTGATACAAGCTAATAAAACAGGAATCTATTAATGATTTTGTACAACTTTTATAGTTCGAGAAATATTATTTGACCGACTCTTATCTTACTTATGACCTTTTGTTTTGCATCATTAACAATAGAAGAGTGCTAGACTGCTGATTGTCCAGTAAGTGTTAACGCAAAACAAAAGGTCGTAAGTAAGATAACAGTCGGTCAAATACTCGTAATATTTCCCGAACTATACTATGGAATCAAGTATGAAAACTCAAGAAAAGAATCGACACGCTCATACATTTTGGTCAACCTATTTCAGCCCATTTCTATGGAAGTGTCGTTCTTTTCTTGAGTTTTCATATTGAATGATTGATTGATGAATTGGTCTGTGATACTTCAATTCCTCAGTCGAATCATACGACACCAACCAGAGGAGTTGGGGTGTATTCTTACTGTAAATATAATTCGGTTAAACTCATTAGTCATTACGCGCCGCATGTCGTCGCTTGGCGTGAATGCGGGTTCAGTGCTTGATAATGGGGACCTAGGCTCTCCGAAACATGTCGCGCGTAGTGACACATGAGTTTAACCGTTTCTTTATACAGGGTGTAAGTCTAATACGGGCGAAGCTCTTAAGGGGTGTTAGTTTACGACATAATAAGTACATTCAAATAACTTTTACTTCAAATCAGAGCAACAAAATTTTCCATACAAAATAATTCGGCGCGCAATGTAAAGCAACATACGCGAGTTAAGCACTCGTTGACAGCTAATTTCAAAAGCAGATGACATAACTGCCAAACCAACAATAACAAATGTTCGTACCTACATTGCTGCTCCGATAATCTTAAAAAAATTCTGTGGGGTCTAAATTAAGAGTAACTTTAAAAAAACCTTTTAATCCATGATTACACTAATGAATCCCATGCCTGGTTTAATTGATCGCCCGTATTAGATTTACACACTGTATATATAGTTATTATGTCTCACGAGTTCTAATTCAAGTATTCATGTCGTGACGTGCTGTCAGCACGCGGTTGAAAGGTATCAAATACATAGGTAAATGTCTAATCAAATTGACTGTTTCGAAATTTGAACATACTGGGTAATTGTGTTGAAGCACATGTATCATTCGTGAAGCATTCTAACTTGCCCGGGGCATCCGATCTACTCCCTACTCCCTTCCCATACATTAGCTTTGTTTGCATTTTGTGTACTTCTTGTATACTGACAGCTCGGTACACACGGCCGGTAAGTTCGGTAAGCCTATGAGTTCGGTAAGACACCTATTACGTACTGAGCCAAGTGACTTTTTAACGGTTTTTAGCAATTTGGCCGTATGGTGACGGCAGTAAGAATACATTTGTCACCACCCCGACTCCTCCTGCGGGTGTCGTAAGAGTCGAATGAGGGATTGAAGCGTCACTGACCATTATTTGATAAAAGATTGATGATGGGCAGCAGCGTCATCATGGTGGACACATTACTGCGATCGCTAATGCGCTTGCCCAGCGTGGCGATTATGGGCATTTACCTCCTAACGCGTCTATGCGCATAATTAATAGGAGAGGCCTACGTCCAGCAGTGGATTATCATAGACTGATGATGATGATAAAATCTTTGTGGCGAAATTACCTACTCCTAGTTTCTGATATAAAGTAACCGTTTAGTGGGTATGGAACGGCGAGACATGCGTACATACAAAACGGCTATTTTCAATAGACAAAATGCGTACGCATTCTGATATATAATTTTATATTTTCCCCCGTATGTGTTAAGGTCTGAGTTTTGGACCAAGTTAAAAAATTTACGCTTAAACCCATTTGGCTTTCAACCTTCTCGATACATACTTTTGTAATAAAGCTAGCCGGTTTGTGGTGAAATTTGGCGTTCGGTCACTTTCATCAAAATGTTGAAATATGGTGTACAAACGTAAACAATATTTGGACCCCAAATCAAACCCATTAGTCCGAATTTCTGACTAAAAATCCTCATGTTCTTTTAGTACTGACATTAGAATAGGGAACTTAAAAATGCAGTCCAAATTCAAATATAGATTCCCAAATGATTTTGATATTTCTTGGTTTGATTATTTTATCCAAGTGGTGGTTGTTTTCCGATGGCAAGAATGATAAATATAATAACAATCCTCTAATTACTAGTAGCTAATCTCAGTCCAAAGCATTTTATTCTATCACGGATACATATATCAGTGTGTAATGTGAACATAATCCATCCAATGTACCTTTGTTAGTCTTGCGAAATTCAAGTTCAGTGTTTCTTAAGACTTAAAAACACAAAAGTTTCCCAGAATTCCCAACTGTGTGTCTTAGCGTGTTTATACGTGGCTCGTAAATATGTAAGAGTGGTTTTAATTAAAAGCGTCCGTCAACGTCCCCCCCCCACTTGACACCCGGTGACGCACGCTTTGATCAACGAGTGACGGCTATATGCGTCATGGAGGCGCGAAGTTAGACGCAGTGAAAGGGTTGAACGGTATCTTTTTGATCGTATTTTTGAGGCTGCTACATTGTGTTAGAAATATACTACGCAATTTTTGTAAATACTATAGAGGTAATTTTTTCTAAGCCGAGCAGAACTAAATTTATGGACGGAGCTTAGTACAGCCTCTATCAGATATACCGGAACGGCAAGGGCGATCATAAATAACTGAGCAGGCCTCTATTATCATAGCGTTAGAGTACATGTTCAGATATTTTTGAGCACCGAGCAGTACTTCTGTGAATACTGTATATCTAGTAAAATTATTCTGTAGGTGTAGGTACCGGTACATCATATATTACGTTAGGTATTGAAGTGTTCAGTAAATCATTACGTTTATTTTAACTAATAAGGTACCTGAATTCTGTTCAAAACCTCTCATTTATTATAAAGGTACCTATACTACTCACATAAAATACGCTTGAAAAGAAAACAAGTAATAATTAACAATATTGTACTCTCAAGTCCATATAATGAACATACAAAGCATGTGATATAAATTAATTAGCATACATTATTTGTAATGATGTTGAGCTTGTACTTACCTACAAAAACTTGCGATATTGATTGAAAAATAAGTAAATATTATCCAAGTGCTACAATAAAACACTCGCAAGGTAGGTAGCCTCAACCATAGGAAAGCTTTTACGGTATCGGAGAAAAATCTCATTAACAAGAAAAATGTCCAGTTGATTAAAATGCGTTGGTATATTTTGTTTATGTAAATAAATACAGTATTTTTTGTGTAGTAAATATAACTTGAAAATTCACATTGAAATTCACTAAAGCTTTTCTAAATAACGAATCTATTCCAATAACAATTTTCCACGAACCTATCTTTTTACACAATTTATACATTTCACCGTGAAAACTTTGCTCCTACAATAAATTTAGTAAAAGTTTTTCAAATGTAATCCTAATTTGTAACATTTTGTATCACTGTAAGCAACTCTTATTCAATTGTACCATAAACCCCTAAAGAGACATCTCGTAACCGGGTCACGACCCCATTTGCCACACGCATTGAAAGAAACAAGCATCCATGCAACGATGACTCGCGTGAATAACTTAAACCAGTCCAGCCTGGTAATAGAGCCTTCAGCAAACAACGCACCACAAAGGAATCTCCAAATAAAGCTAAATATAAAGGGCCATAAGCAATTACGCAACGATCGCGGGCTCGCTCGAGATTCAGAAATACCACGATATTTTACACATCTGTAGAAACCTTAAGTAGCTAAACTTAAGATTCTAATTTGGTTGTTGTAGGTGGAAGAGTGAGTTGGTGGCATCGTTCAGACGTCAAGGGCTTCCCCTACTTTATTTATTCGCCTTAACGAGCGAACTCCACTCAATGGGCAGGAATTGTTGCGGCTGGCGGCGCCATTGTGATGGTAATGCTGGAGTTATTGCGGCTCACACCTGGCTCGGGACAGGACTGCTGTTTTTCTGTGCCGGGAAATAGTCTTGGAAAAATTACCCGTCATTTGTTTTCAGAGTCACGGTCATTGTCACTGAAAGACGTCTAGATACTGTACGAGTAGGCACTGGGGACCTACCACGATCTACTAATGCGATTCAGTTTAGGACCTAATCTGAATCGTGATGTGTCAGTTCCAATATCTATCAAAAACTATAGGCTATAGAAATTAACAAAAGATCAGCTATGCCATATAAATAAAACAGACTCGGTGATGTTCATAGTGACTCGCCCAGCGGTTAATGCCTCGTGATGGGACCAGTGCCATACATCCCTGAAGCATCTTCATAACTAATAATCGCGTAATGTCTTCGTGCTTGGTCGCTGAGATATCGGCGATATCTTCAGTCAAAGTATAAGTTTTAATATTTTCTTCGGTTTACGCGATGATTACTCATGAAATAAAACTATAATTGGGTTAAATCACGCATCACGCACATTAATTGAATTTAACTTCATCCTGACGTTTCCAACACTTTACAGGGTTCGTGATCTGCGGGCTTTATGTTTTTTAGTCGAACGTGCTAGAACACTATTGTTTGACACCTCAATCTGAGGCGGTGTGATCGTCCCAGAGAAAAAGAATACAAAACTCACTTTGATGTTGAGACAATTGTAAACTTGTTTTAACGGAAATGTAGTTTATTTCACAATCGAAAGTAGGTACTGTGAGCGACGGGATCAATTTCCAGATTTCTGTGGTGATTTAAGGTTTATGTTTTGATATCTTAGGTAATATTAATAATAGATTATATTGGGAAAATATATTTTTGTTGCAACCACCTCGTAAGGCCCATTCTATTTTTAGGACAAGTGAATTAATAACCCAGTGTCCTAAAAAAGGACATTTTATTTTTGATTGTGGGTCCTACAAAATAAACTTCATATTTCTTTGAAAAATATGAGTAAATTTTGTGGTTCTAAAAATAGGACGCTGGGCCTTACGAGGTTAAATTGCCAACAGTTTTTTTTTTATAATGTCATCTAGTACTTTATAAGAGTTGTTAGACATTACTAGCAGTTAACATACATTTTCAAAATCAAATATAATATCTAATGTAGTGAAATACACACAGTGCAGTGCATATGGGTCTAGCGATGGCTTTTAAATAAGAGCAAATTTCGCTTCCAACCAGTGTCCTGAATTGTTTACGTTAATATAAAGTATCAATTAAATGGTTGGATTCCATCAAAGGAGAGGGTCCAGTAACGGCCGAGCAAATCTCGGGTCTAGGCGCTGCGTTTAATTAAGCCGGCACACGTGCAAGTACATGGCTAAGTATTAGAATAGATGCTTACCTAACGCACAGAAGGTGCAGTATAAAATACAGATTTTCAACAATCGTCATGTATACGATGGGCAGGAATTGTTTTTGGGCGTTTTTACAAACCGTTGTTGACATCACCTTGTTATTTAATTTGGTTAAGTTTAGGCTTATTCAGAATCAAGAGCTCATTCGGTTTTGTTAGGAGAAAAAATATGTCGCATAATTTTCATACAGTTTTCATTCCTTCCATTACGCTACCGCCTTTGAACATCTATGAAAAAACGGTATCGCAATGGAAAAAAACATTATGGGACATTTTTTCTCCTATTAGAATCGAAAGAGCTCGTGATCCTGAGCAGAACTTGTTCGAATTAAATAACAAGGTGATTTCAACAACGGTTTGTGAAAACGCTTTGTTGCAGTAGAAAACAAAAAAAGTGTCACCAAATATAGCTGACTTTCCATAGCATTTCAAGCTTTTGAAACATATCGTGAAACTCGTTGGCAGATATATTTTTATGTAAATACAAATACTCGTAGGTATGTACATGTCAATAATTTTATGTAAAAATGTACCTATGTGAGTAAAAAATGTGTGTGTGTAGATATGTTAACTGCTGTCTTATTTAGTAAACGACTACGCTCTAAAAAAACTTTTATGTTTTCTAGTCAATAATTATAATCACAAGTTTGTTTTCATATCGAATTGCTTTCTTTCAATCATCAAGAAAATAGTAGGTAAATGAAGGCAAAAAATCTACCACTCTTATAGGTTCATATCGACACTGCAAATTTCAAATGTCGTAAGGGACATTTTGTCGTAAGTACACTTTGAATTGCATAGGACTCAGAAAAAAATCTCTATCGATCTGTATAATTAACTTTTTGATATCGCTTCAAATAAAGAAGTTATGAAGCGAATTCATTTTGTCGTAACTTCATATTGCTTTAAAAAAAATGTTGTAAGGGTCAAATTTTTGATTTGAAGGGATAACGTGTCCATTTTCAGCTTAGTATATCCTTCTTATTCATAAAACCCTATGTGGTTAGTTACTACAGCAAAAGAAGGTGCCTTTACGACATTCTATCTGATGAAATAAATACGAAACTTTGAATTTACAATGGCGTAAGGGACAAATATTTTAGGCTTTTGTGCGTTACAACACAATTTCGAAGATAGTATGGCTCTATTCTCTTAATAAACCGAGTCGTATGTACATATAAATCAAAATAATTTTAAAGTTTGATGTCGTAACTCACCTTTTAATTTTATAAAGTATACGCTACTACATTAAATACGGTACATGAATGAGAGTTACGCCTCAAAAAAGATGATATTAAAAATCTTGAAAGTTTTTTTGTGTACGTTATAACATTTTGTTTAGTTTCTTATATCACTTGCAACAGTGCCGGCGCGACTTGACCCAGGGCGTCTCAGGAAGAGGGGTGAGGGCAGAGCAGTATTTTTACTACCACAAAGATAGTGCATCGACCAGCGACTCACGCACATTTCCACTTCCACCCCTGGAGCATATACATCACTCTAACGATTCCTCTCTGGACGGCCAACGGCCAATCAAGGCAAGCCGAGTCCAACAGTTCTTCTTGGATTCTACTCCGACCGACGAAAACA
>JALPQI010031712.1:0-28582 GCA_025490895.1 Thaumatotibia leucotreta | reverse complement strand
TACGCTACTAAGCGCTAGCGATTGGCATCTTGGCTAAGCGTACAGGTACAGTTGCCCTATTAGAACACTTGTAACTATGAACTGTCACTATTCATCCTTACTTGGCTTAGACTAAAAGACCTTAAGTAGTAACTAGAAGTAAAGTTTTTATCCTCCAAATACATTTTTTTAGTATAAAACCTCGAGTTCTGGGGAAATTAGTTACGAGATCGGGAGCAATATATAGGGTGTTACAAAAATGGTGATACAAGCTAATAAAACAGGAATCTATTAATGATTTTGTACAACTTTTATAGTTCGAGAAATATTATTTGACCGACTCTTATCTTACTTATGACCTTTTGTTTTGCATCATTAACAATAGAAGAGTGCTAGACTGCTGATTGTCCAGTAAGTGTTAACGCAAAACAAAAGGTCGTAAGTAAGATAACAGTCGGTCAAATACTCGTAATATTTCCCGAACTATACTATGGAATCAAGTATGAAAACTCAAGAAAAGAATCGACACGCTCATACATTTTGGTCAACCTATTTCAGCCCATTTCTATGGAAGTGTCGTTCTTTTCTTGAGTTTTCATATTGAATGATTGATTGATGAATTGGTCTGTGATACTTCAATTCCTCAGTCGAATCATACGACACCAACCAGAGGAGTTGGGGTGTATTCTTACTGTAAATATAATTCGGTTAAACTCATTAGTCATTACGCGCCGCATGTCGTCGCTTGGCGTGAATGCGGGTTCAGTGCTTGATAATGGGGACCTAGGCTCTCCGAAACATGTCGCGCGTAGTGACACATGAGTTTAACCGTTTCTTTATACAGGGTGTAAGTCTAATACGGGCGAAGCTCTTAAGGGGTGTTAGTTTACGACATAATAAGTACATTCAAATAACTTTTACTTCAAATCAGAGCAACAAAATTTTCCATACAAAATAATTCGGCGCGCAATGTAAAGCAACATACGCGAGTTAAGCACTCGTTGACAGCTAATTTCAAAAGCAGATGACATAACTGCCAAACCAACAATAACAAATGTTCGTACCTACATTGCTGCTCCGATAATCTTAAAAAAATTCTGTGGGGTCTAAATTAAGAGTAACTTTAAAAAAACCTTTTAATCCATGATTACACTAATGAATCCCATGCCTGGTTTAATTGATCGCCCGTATTAGATTTACACACTGTATATATAGTTATTATGTCTCACGAGTTCTAATTCAAGTATTCATGTCGTGACGTGCTGTCAGCACGCGGTTGAAAGGTATCAAATACATAGGTAAATGTCTAATCAAATTGACTGTTTCGAAATTTGAACATACTGGGTAATTGTGTTGAAGCACATGTATCATTCGTGAAGCATTCTAACTTGCCCGGGGCATCCGATCTACTCCCTACTCCCTTCCCATACATTAGCTTTGTTTGCATTTTGTGTACTTCTTGTATACTGACAGCTCGGTACACACGGCCGGTAAGTTCGGTAAGCCTATGAGTTCGGTAAGACACCTATTACGTACTGAGCCAAGTGACTTTTTAACGGTTTTTAGCAATTTGGCCGTATGGTGACGGCAGTAAGAATACATTTGTCACCACCCCGACTCCTCCTGCGGGTGTCGTAAGAGTCGAATGAGGGATTGAAGCGTCACTGACCATTATTTGATAAAAGATTGATGATGGGCAGCAGCGTCATCATGGTGGACACATTACTGCGATCGCTAATGCGCTTGCCCAGCGTGGCGATTATGGGCATTTACCTCCTAACGCGTCTATGCGCATAATTAATAGGAGAGGCCTACGTCCAGCAGTGGATTATCATAGACTGATGATGATGATAAAATCTTTGTGGCGAAATTACCTACTCCTAGTTTCTGATATAAAGTAACCGTTTAGTGGGTATGGAACGGCGAGACATGCGTACATACAAAACGGCTATTTTCAATAGACAAAATGCGTACGCATTCTGATATATAATTTTATATTTTCCCCCGTATGTGTTAAGGTCTGAGTTTTGGACCAAGTTAAAAAATTTACGCTTAAACCCATTTGGCTTTCAACCTTCTCGATACATACTTTTGTAATAAAGCTAGCCGGTTTGTGGTGAAATTTGGCGTTCGGTCACTTTCATCAAAATGTTGAAATATGGTGTACAAACGTAAACAATATTTGGACCCCAAATCAAACCCATTAGTCCGAATTTCTGACTAAAAATCCTCATGTTCTTTTAGTACTGACATTAGAATAGGGAACTTAAAAATGCAGTCCAAATTCAAATATAGATTCCCAAATGATTTTGATATTTCTTGGTTTGATTATTTTATCCAAGTGGTGGTTGTTTTCCGATGGCAAGAATGATAAATATAATAACAATCCTCTAATTACTAGTAGCTAATCTCAGTCCAAAGCATTTTATTCTATCACGGATACATATATCAGTGTGTAATGTGAACATAATCCATCCAATGTACCTTTGTTAGTCTTGCGAAATTCAAGTTCAGTGTTTCTTAAGACTTAAAAACACAAAAGTTTCCCAGAATTCCCAACTGTGTGTCTTAGCGTGTTTATACGTGGCTCGTAAATATGTAAGAGTGGTTTTAATTAAAAGCGTCCGTCAACGTCCCCCCCCCACTTGACACCCGGTGACGCACGCTTTGATCAACGAGTGACGGCTATATGCGTCATGGAGGCGCGAAGTTAGACGCAGTGAAAGGGTTGAACGGTATCTTTTTGATCGTATTTTTGAGGCTGCTACATTGTGTTAGAAATATACTACGCAATTTTTGTAAATACTATAGAGGTAATTTTTTCTAAGCCGAGCAGAACTAAATTTATGGACGGAGCTTAGTACAGCCTCTATCAGATATACCGGAACGGCAAGGGCGATCATAAATAACTGAGCAGGCCTCTATTATCATAGCGTTAGAGTACATGTTCAGATATTTTTGAGCACCGAGCAGTACTTCTGTGAATACTGTATATCTAGTAAAATTATTCTGTAGGTGTAGGTACCGGTACATCATATATTACGTTAGGTATTGAAGTGTTCAGTAAATCATTACGTTTATTTTAACTAATAAGGTACCTGAATTCTGTTCAAAACCTCTCATTTATTATAAAGGTACCTATACTACTCACATAAAATACGCTTGAAAAGAAAACAAGTAATAATTAACAATATTGTACTCTCAAGTCCATATAATGAACATACAAAGCATGTGATATAAATTAATTAGCATACATTATTTGTAATGATGTTGAGCTTGTACTTACCTACAAAAACTTGCGATATTGATTGAAAAATAAGTAAATATTATCCAAGTGCTACAATAAAACACTCGCAAGGTAGGTAGCCTCAACCATAGGAAAGCTTTTACGGTATCGGAGAAAAATCTCATTAACAAGAAAAATGTCCAGTTGATTAAAATGCGTTGGTATATTTTGTTTATGTAAATAAATACAGTATTTTTTGTGTAGTAAATATAACTTGAAAATTCACATTGAAATTCACTAAAGCTTTTCTAAATAACGAATCTATTCCAATAACAATTTTCCACGAACCTATCTTTTTACACAATTTATACATTTCACCGTGAAAACTTTGCTCCTACAATAAATTTAGTAAAAGTTTTTCAAATGTAATCCTAATTTGTAACATTTTGTATCACTGTAAGCAACTCTTATTCAATTGTACCATAAACCCCTAAAGAGACATCTCGTAACCGGGTCACGACCCCATTTGCCACACGCATTGAAAGAAACAAGCATCCATGCAACGATGACTCGCGTGAATAACTTAAACCAGTCCAGCCTGGTAATAGAGCCTTCAGCAAACAACGCACCACAAAGGAATCTCCAAATAAAGCTAAATATAAAGGGCCATAAGCAATTACGCAACGATCGCGGGCTCGCTCGAGATTCAGAAATACCACGATATTTTACACATCTGTAGAAACCTTAAGTAGCTAAACTTAAGATTCTAATTTGGTTGTTGTAGGTGGAAGAGTGAGTTGGTGGCATCGTTCAGACGTCAAGGGCTTCCCCTACTTTATTTATTCGCCTTAACGAGCGAACTCCACTCAATGGGCAGGAATTGTTGCGGCTGGCGGCGCCATTGTGATGGTAATGCTGGAGTTATTGCGGCTCACACCTGGCTCGGGACAGGACTGCTGTTTTTCTGTGCCGGGAAATAGTCTTGGAAAAATTACCCGTCATTTGTTTTCAGAGTCACGGTCATTGTCACTGAAAGACGTCTAGATACTGTACGAGTAGGCACTGGGGACCTACCACGATCTACTAATGCGATTCAGTTTAGGACCTAATCTGAATCGTGATGTGTCAGTTCCAATATCTATCAAAAACTATAGGCTATAGAAATTAACAAAAGATCAGCTATGCCATATAAATAAAACAGACTCGGTGATGTTCATAGTGACTCGCCCAGCGGTTAATGCCTCGTGATGGGACCAGTGCCATACATCCCTGAAGCATCTTCATAACTAATAATCGCGTAATGTCTTCGTGCTTGGTCGCTGAGATATCGGCGATATCTTCAGTCAAAGTATAAGTTTTAATATTTTCTTCGGTTTACGCGATGATTACTCATGAAATAAAACTATAATTGGGTTAAATCACGCATCACGCACATTAATTGAATTTAACTTCATCCTGACGTTTCCAACACTTTACAGGGTTCGTGATCTGCGGGCTTTATGTTTTTTAGTCGAACGTGCTAGAACACTATTGTTTGACACCTCAATCTGAGGCGGTGTGATCGTCCCAGAGAAAAAGAATACAAAACTCACTTTGATGTTGAGACAATTGTAAACTTGTTTTAACGGAAATGTAGTTTATTTCACAATCGAAAGTAGGTACTGTGAGCGACGGGATCAATTTCCAGATTTCTGTGGTGATTTAAGGTTTATGTTTTGATATCTTAGGTAATATTAATAATAGATTATATTGGGAAAATATATTTTTGTTGCAACCACCTCGTAAGGCCCATTCTATTTTTAGGACAAGTGAATTAATAACCCAGTGTCCTAAAAAAGGACATTTTATTTTTGATTGTGGGTCCTACAAAATAAACTTCATATTTCTTTGAAAAATATGAGTAAATTTTGTGGTTCTAAAAATAGGACGCTGGGCCTTACGAGGTTAAATTGCCAACAGTTTTTTTTTTATAATGTCATCTAGTACTTTATAAGAGTTGTTAGACATTACTAGCAGTTAACATACATTTTCAAAATCAAATATAATATCTAATGTAGTGAAATACACACAGTGCAGTGCATATGGGTCTAGCGATGGCTTTTAAATAAGAGCAAATTTCGCTTCCAACCAGTGTCCTGAATTGTTTACGTTAATATAAAGTATCAATTAAATGGTTGGATTCCATCAAAGGAGAGGGTCCAGTAACGGCCGAGCAAATCTCGGGTCTAGGCGCTGCGTTTAATTAAGCCGGCACACGTGCAAGTACATGGCTAAGTATTAGAATAGATGCTTACCTAACGCACAGAAGGTGCAGTATAAAATACAGATTTTCAACAATCGTCATGTATACGATGGGCAGGAATTGTTTTTGGGCGTTTTTACAAACCGTTGTTGACATCACCTTGTTATTTAATTTGGTTAAGTTTAGGCTTATTCAGAATCAAGAGCTCATTCGGTTTTGTTAGGAGAAAAAATATGTCGCATAATTTTCATACAGTTTTCATTCCTTCCATTACGCTACCGCCTTTGAACATCTATGAAAAAACGGTATCGCAATGGAAAAAAACATTATGGGACATTTTTTCTCCTATTAGAATCGAAAGAGCTCGTGATCCTGAGCAGAACTTGTTCGAATTAAATAACAAGGTGATTTCAACAACGGTTTGTGAAAACGCTTTGTTGCAGTAGAAAACAAAAAAAGTGTCACCAAATATAGCTGACTTTCCATAGCATTTCAAGCTTTTGAAACATATCGTGAAACTCGTTGGCAGATATATTTTTATGTAAATACAAATACTCGTAGGTATGTACATGTCAATAATTTTATGTAAAAATGTACCTATGTGAGTAAAAAATGTGTGTGTGTAGATATGTTAACTGCTGTCTTATTTAGTAAACGACTACGCTCTAAAAAAACTTTTATGTTTTCTAGTCAATAATTATAATCACAAGTTTGTTTTCATATCGAATTGCTTTCTTTCAATCATCAAGAAAATAGTAGGTAAATGAAGGCAAAAAATCTACCACTCTTATAGGTTCATATCGACACTGCAAATTTCAAATGTCGTAAGGGACATTTTGTCGTAAGTACACTTTGAATTGCATAGGACTCAGAAAAAAATCTCTATCGATCTGTATAATTAACTTTTTGATATCGCTTCAAATAAAGAAGTTATGAAGCGAATTCATTTTGTCGTAACTTCATATTGCTTTAAAAAAAATGTTGTAAGGGTCAAATTTTTGATTTGAAGGGATAACGTGTCCATTTTCAGCTTAGTATATCCTTCTTATTCATAAAACCCTATGTGGTTAGTTACTACAGCAAAAGAAGGTGCCTTTACGACATTCTATCTGATGAAATAAATACGAAACTTTGAATTTACAATGGCGTAAGGGACAAATATTTTAGGCTTTTGTGCGTTACAACACAATTTCGAAGATAGTATGGCTCTATTCTCTTAATAAACCGAGTCGTATGTACATATAAATCAAAATAATTTTAAAGTTTGATGTCGTAACTCACCTTTTAATTTTATAAAGTATACGCTACTACATTAAATACGGTACATGAATGAGAGTTACGCCTCAAAAAAGATGATATTAAAAATCTTGAAAGTTTTTTTGTGTACGTTATAACATTTTGTTTAGTTTCTTATATCACTTGCAACAGTGCCGGCGCGACTTGACCCAGGGCGTCTCAGGAAGAGGGGTGAGGGCAGAGCAGTATTTTTACTACCACAAAGATAGTGCATCGACCAGCGACTCACGCACATTTCCACTTCCACCCCTGGAGCATATACATCACTCTAACGATTCCTCTCTGGACGGCCAACGGCCAATCAAGGCAAGCCGAGTCCAACAGTTCTTCTTGGATTCTACTCCGACCGACGAAAACATGCCTGAGACGATGTCGCTATTGCCGAACAGCTAGCTACAAGCTGCCCCGATCTTATTATTATATCCCTGGGAATCATGGGCTTATTTATAATTAGCTGTCTTTTGCCAATTCGAGAAATTTACTCTGTAGTACACGTGAACCGTGAACCAGTTTCAGCAAGCTATTGAAAAGTGTAATGAGCTATGATCATTGCATGGGTCAGAGATAGGGCTATAGTAGTAAGGTTCGGACATCTGCCATATTATCATCCTTATTATTGTAGTTTTGGTTTAATATCCGCCGCGCCGAGCAGTTATGATTTTTTGTCGCAGCCCTTTTCATAAGTACTTACTGATTCTTGTCCAAGCCAGAACATTCCAGATTCTGAAGGCTGCAATTTTGTGTACATCATAAGGTCTGCCTAGGTGAATACTTCTTTTATGCATTTGTGGTCTGCAGAAATAGAGGAGGAGGAGTTCCATAGTAGATTAATAGATTAGATTAGGTAGATTAATTGATAGTTTAAATCAATATGTTGCAACGTTGCACAGTAGTTTGCTTTGATTTTTGGCAGAAGCTACATATTGCATCTTGTTTCTTACCCATGATTGTTATACATATGTTAATAGTTAGGATTCTCGATTCTTCACAGGCTTTGTTACTTTTGAGCTCAAGTAGCTCTTTATTGTTTTCTGTTATTGAACCCTTGGATAAGAGCTTACGAGTGAGAGTTACTTTGATGGACTTCAACTGTGCGATTGCTCTTATCTTATCATATCTTATCATATCTAGTTTGTTCAGCAGAGAATATGGCTCCGGTTTGGTGATTCCATAGAAAGGCTCTGGGCTGACAATGCGCGTGTTGCCGTTCTTTCCGGTAAACTCATCTGTTGTTGCGTCTCCAACAATATTGGAATATCCTAATACCCATCTACGTGTAACTTCATTAAAGTCAAGGGCGTTTAATTTATTCTTGCAGCACTGGACTAGAGTTGTCCTTGAGGGATTCTAGTGAGAGCATCGCAGCTTGACTATTTGAGTTGATGTAGATAAGATAATATTGGTTTTTAGGTTTCTGGCGAAATTGATTTCCACACATAATGTAATATTTATGCGCAGAAATCATCATAATATTGACTTCTGTCTAGAAAATGAAGGCCATTTTGCTCATGCGACGCAAACTCTGACCTTAGGCCTCTCACCTACTTGTGTCATTTTCGACAATCATTCTGGTTGTTGGTCCATTTGTATCTGGAGGGTATTTTGACTTTCTGGTGAAGCCACATTCGATGTGCTTGTTTTATTCCCGAAAGCCCAGGCTTTCTAGTTGGTTTTTGCAGGCTGTTCAAACACTGAGAACACCCTGTCGTTGTGTGAAATTCATACTCAGTTATATTGCAGGTTGGAGTAGCTATTCTGTTAGAGAGCACTCTTCGGACCCATATTATAGTCGTGGTTTCATCCCTTTGATTTAATTTCATTAAGGATGGTTTCTGTGAGTTTATTATCGAAAGCACCTTCGACATCAAGGAATACACACCGACCTGTTTCCTGCTTATTCTCTAGACTTTACCGCCGCTTTGGTAACCTGTATCATGTGCTTAGCTTATTTTTATTCTTTCTGTTATTTTCTTACTGGTGCAGTGAAGAATTACTTACTAACTTACTTACATTTTATGGAACTTGTGACCAGGTCAAGCGGGGTAGTTTTTGGTAAGCATGTTGATTTAGACTTAGCGATCTTGCCACCAAGTAGTGAAAGAAATAGAGATGTTAGACTAATACTCGTAGGTTTGAAGGACTTAGAACGAGTATTATCTATACTCGTTTTTCCTGCTTTTTGGTATAAAGCGTACCTTAACACTAGTCCATTTTCTCAGTATAAACCCCAATGCAATGCTTGCCCGGAATATTTTGCCGGGTGCGGAAGGAGGACGCCTTGATTTCGTTTTGATAATGCAGGAAACACTTCATAATTTACAGTCGATTTGAATGGCTTGCACTAACTCAGCGCTCCTTAACCATTTTTTGGGCTACAAATGTATGTTTTCGGTCAGTGGTTCGTTCCCTAAGGATTCGATAGTTCCTTTGACCGCACGTCTGAATAGCACGAGTATGATCAAAAAGGGTCATAGATCTTCGCGGAGGCAGTTAGATTACTTATCTAGAATATCTTTCTTAATATATGTTTTTGTTTCGGGCTCAGGTTGCTCTCAAAGCAATTTTTAGATATATGTTTTCTTCTTTTCACAACACTAAACTGACTAAACTGGTTTTATTTCCTCTAAATTTTAACGGGTTATCTAAAATATAACAAATTACACGTGAAATTGATCTCCATCTATGAAAATCAATTCAGTGACGTCACGGACGGTAACATACGAAGTGTACGCTCGCACTCAGTTACTGTTAATAAATATTTAAACGTTACCTTTTAAAGTATCGACGTTTTCCGTGTGTGCCTTAGTGTCCGAATGTGAAGTGTGAGTGTTCGCAGCCTGCCGTGCGCTCGTAATCCTAAGCTTTATAGCAAGTTTCCAAGAACAAATATAAACTGAGCTTTTTTGTGTGTGGGTAGGTACCTACATTTCACAAGATAAACTTTTTGGATACTAAGTGGGGCCAATTACTATAGAAAAATTTCAAAAGGACTATTTCACATTGTTTTATTAAATTAAAAACATTAACACTTAAAGAACTGAGTAAATAAATAAAAAAATATAGATACATCTTCTCGTATTTCTATATCAGCGCCATCTAGCGTCTCTCTAAGGAACTTTTGTATCGGCTACATTTACATATCAAGCAGGATGAGTAAACAGTGCGCCGATTGTAAGAACTTTATGGTTGCACGTGACGCCGCTACCTGTGCGCAGTGTCGACGGATGTTCCATGGGGCCTGTCAAGTTCTGCCCGAGGGGGTGGTAGTCCCTAAGGACTGGGTGTGCGCTGAGTGCAGGGCGAGGCAAAAGAAAACTGACAACAGTAACACCCCTGTCAGAAGTGCTCTTAGCCTGCAGGCTGTATCGGGTGGTACTTCTGCAGCAGCTCCCGTCAGCAGTCAATCCTCTGAGGTGGCAGCACTGCGACTGGAACTCCAAACGTACATGCAGGAGCAGCGGGAGTTTCGTGAAGAGGTCCGTGCCTCGCTGAAGAGCCTGTGTGCGCGGATGGACGGAGTCGAGCTGAGGCTGGATGCGGTGGAGAGGGCGGCGGCTGAGCTGGAGAGGAGGGCGACCGAGCTGGAGGCGGCCCCTCGGGGCGGTGAGGTGTCCGAGCTGCAGCAGACGGTGACGCGCCTACAACTCGAGCTCAATGATCGTGATCAAGATGCATTGCTTACCGATCTCGACATTGGTCACGTTCCAGAGGTGAAGGGTGAGAACGTCGCTCACACAGTCATCCTTCTTGTCACGAAATTGGGAATCACGCTGGACCAGCGGGACGTCGTGTTCGCCGAGCGAGTGGGTGCAGTGGAGCGATCGAGTTCGGGAGTCGGCGAAGAAGGTGCTGTGGGCCGCCCGCGCCGCGTCGTTGTCAGACTAGCGCGGCGGCAGCTGCGTGACGACCTGCTCCAGGCCGCCAGGGTGCGGCGCAATTTCACCTTTGCCGACGACAGCCTGCCGGGACCGCCGCGCCGCGTCTATATTAACGAGCGCCTGACACGTACGAACCGGCTTCTGTTCCACAAAGTACGGGAACTGTGTCGGCAACAGCAGCAGTGGAGGTTTTCGTGGACGCGGCGAGGCAGAGTCTTTGCCCGTAAGGCTGATGGAGCGCCGGCCTTCTGCGTGCGATCTGAGGAGGACTTGCGTCGTGTTTTTGGGGCGAGCCCCGTTTAAGTTACGGCCGTTAATGGACAATGGTATATTTTCCAAGTTTTTCTCTTCTTTGGCCAATGTGTGTATATTTTCCAAGTTTTTCTCTTCTTTGGCCAATGTGTGTTTTTTTATTATTCTTGAACTTAGTCTGCTTTGTTTTATTCTTCTTTCTAAGTATTCCTTTTTCTGCCATTTTATATGTACTCTTCGTAGCAATTTTAAATACCTGTCTCCTGTTTTTTGTAAGAGCATTTACTTCTTTCACTCTACTGATTTAATTTTTCACTTGGATATTTTATAAAACATTCAAAATAGGTTTGTACAATGCAGGTTCTCTCAGCACAAATCATGACAATATCATAGCGGCGGCTACTCGGCAGGATGTTGATATACTGGCGATCAACGAAACCTGGCTGAGGGCAGGTGAAGAAGGGCGAGCGCCAGTGCTTCCGGGGTACCGATTTCGCCATATTCCCAGACCGGAGGGTGTGCGTACGCGTGGTGGAAGTGTAGGTTTCTACATTAAGCGTAATCTTAGTGCACGCACCTGGGCACACCCCGTCGATCCGTCGCATAAATTAGTCGAGCAGATGTGGGTCACATTGACTCTCAATGGGAAGAAACTGGTTATTGGAACAGCTTATCGTCCGCCTTGGATGGACCTCCAAATATTCTTAGACGCTGTGTCTGATTCTGTAAGTTCAATTCCGTGTTATGACAATATGGTTGTAGTAGGAGACTTCAATTTAAATTTATTAAATATTAAGGACCCAAATATCTCTAAATTTAGTATTTTTCTGACAAGTTTTGGATTATCACAGCTAGTATCTCAGCCTACGCACTTTACTGATACCAGTCAGACGCTGATCGACTTTGTTTGTGCAGATATGCAGGCAAGAAGCACATCCACAGAACATGTAGGATCTCTATTTGGCCATTGCCTCATTCTTTGCGATTTTAATGTAAAGCGAGAAAAGCCTAAACCTTATCGCATTACTTATAGGCTATTTAAAAATATCTGTGTTAATGACCTAGATGTGGACTTGCAGAGCGTGAGGTGGGACCTGATTTCATGCCTGGGCGATGTAAATAACATGGTAAGAGATTTCAACCAACAGGTGCTGCGTATATTTGATCTTCATGCACCCTTAGTAACCTCTCTAATTAGGGTACAATCATACCCTTGGATCACTGACACGGTTAAGCACATGATGCGGTTACGTGACAGGGCAGCAGTAGATTTTCACAAAAATCGGTGTGAGGCTAAAAGGAAATACTACAAAGACCTAAAATCCATTGTGAACAGGGCACTGTATTTTGAAAAGGTAGCATATTTCAAACAAAATATTAATAATAAAATAAGAGAGCCTAAGAGTTTATGGAAAAACTTGAAATCTACATTGTTACCTAAAAAAAACACAGAATTACCTTCATCTTTAAATCATCCCTCTCTTATAAATAAACACTTTTTGAATTTGCCAGGTACCTCAGATGTAACTTTATCTAAATTATCCTATTTCGAATTTCATAAGCACAGTGATTCTGTCTTTCACTTAGACACAGTTAATCCAGATCATATTCTTAAAATAATTAGAAATTTAAAATCAAATGCTGAGGGTAGTGACGGCATAAACTTAAATATGCTTATTTTACACTCCCACACACTGTAGATTTTATTACAAGTTAGATTAACACCTCTATTGTTACTTCTACTTTTCCAGATGCATGGAAGTTAGCCGTTGTTAATCCCATACCAAAAACTTTCAGACTATAAAGACCTGAGACCAATTAGCATCCTGCCTTGTATGTCGAAAATATTGGAAAAAGCTGTCTGCAATCAGTTAACCTCTTACTTAGAAAGTAATAATATTTTACCGGATGTACAATCAGGGTTTCGTAAGGGACGAAGTACAATGACTGCTTTGCTCGATGTTACTGACAACATTTTGTATGCTCAAGACAGGGGTATGTGCACTATCTTAGTGCTCCTAGACTTCTCTAGGGCCTTCGATTGTCTAAATATAAATTTACTGTTATCAAAATTGAGTTATTACGGATTTGACCAGAAGGCTCTAAAGTGGTTTGACAGTTACCTCTATAATCGCTCGCAACAGGTTAGGGTGACTTTAAATGATGGATCATCCCTATTTTCTGAAGAGGTTGTGATAACTAGGGGAGTGCCACAAGGATCAGTGATTGGGCCGCTCCTTTTTATTTTATACTCTGCTGATATAGGGTCCCACATCATGCATTGCAAATACCACATATATGCAGATGATATACAGGTTTATATATCTTGTGAGCCAGCCCGAATCGAACAAGCTATAGAGAAACTTAATGCTGATCTCACCAGAATTGCAGCATGGGCTACGGAAAATTGTTTACTGCTTAACCCCAGTAAAACAAAATATATTGTCTTTGGCAGCAAACAGCGACTGGCTGATATCAGTTTGGTGCAGGATGTGATGCTTTTGGATGAGCCTATAGAGCGTGTGTATGAGGCTCGTAACTTAGGCCTCCATATGGATTGTGGGCTTCGATATGAAAAGCACACCGCGGAAGTAGTTCGAAGTTGCTTTTACAAACTGAAAGTTTGATACCGAATTCGTCCATATTTAAACGAAAACTTACGTATACAGTTAGTAGAATCACTTGTGTTGTCAAAATTAAATTATGTAGATGCGGTAATTGGTCCAAGACTTCTTTCCAAAACAAAGCAACTCATTCAGCGAGTCCAAAATGCTTGCGCTCGCTTCTGTTTCAATATCCCATTGAGAGCCCATGTCGCTCCATCTTTAAATCAACATATGCTCCTCAAAATGCACCATCGACGTAAACTTCACTTAGCCTGTTTGCTTTTTGGAGTGTTAAAACACAAAACCCCTTCATATTTTTTTGACAAGTTGACTTGCATTAGACTACGTAACCGTCGAGACTGTGGGATTCAACTGTTGACGCCACGCCATGCGTCGGCTGCCTTCCGTGGAAGCTTCCGCTACGCAGCTAGTAAATGCTGGAATAATTTGCCGCCACCGCTGAGAAACCTGCAAAGTATTCATACTTTTAAAGTGAGGCTTAAGAAGTTTATGCTCAACCATCAATCTGGTGAGGAAAACTGTAAGGTGGACACAAGTTTCCTATAATGTCTGGCTACATACCAATGGGTTATGTTTCATCCGCATCCCCGTATTAATTAATTTCCATCATTTCGTGTCCTTTGTCCGTAAATGTTTCTTCTTTTTATCTGTTGGTCACTTATTTGATTTTGTATTCAGCCATTTGTATTATAATTATGTAATTCGTAGTATAGATTATTATGTAATAGTATTTCCAACTCCATATCTCCATTCATGCCCACAGATTGGATCGCGGATCGACCTGTCAATTTGTCGAGTGTTGCTATGCTAAAAATACAAATGACGCTAATGTTCCAATGCTCGACCAAGGCAGGTTGTGACCGATGGAGTTATGCTGGAGTCGTATTTATTTGTTGTTGTTTGTTTATAATATAATTTAGTGTACTTGTTTATATATTATTGTTATGCGTTGTGTTGTATGTTATGTCATGTTACCTGTCGTGAATCTTTCACTTAATGGTCTCATCGGAAGATCAGCGCTGGCTCACGCCAGCAACATGCTGAGATGAGACCATTTCGTGGCACCTTTTCTTTTTTTTTTTTGTACTGTCTTATTTACTTCTGTGTGTCATGAATAAATTATTTTCTATTCTATTCTATTCTATTCTAAAATAATACAATCGTAAGTACACAACTTTATATTTACTTGCATTTTTACGCTACTTACTTCAATTAATCTGGAAACTAGAATGACTTTACAACAGAAAATAGTTGTAAATGTAGCATGTTATTGGACAGTTACGACAAAGAGGTAGTGTTTTTGTTTTTGTCGTAACAGTTTTCCATAAAAATACTAGAAATTTTTGGGGGCGTAAGGGACATGTGTCTAGCAAATTTCTTGCGTAAGGGACACTATCTCCGAAACTATTGAGTTTACAAATATATACCTAATTGTCTAATGAAGATAAAGCTTTTTCGTAGTTTTGTATATAAGAACCATCTAATTCGGATAAATATATAACAAGTTACGATTTTTTTAAATTTTGGTTTTTGTTTTTTGGCTCTCCTGAAAAGTGGACCTTTGTCCCTTACGACATTTGAAATTTCCAGTGTCGATATTTACTGTTGTATTAACACAAAACAATATTAACATATATTAATTGTCCATGTCTCATTTTGGGGTCACAACATGGGACAAATCTGTCAGATTCTGATAGTCAACTTTTGAAGTATTGCCATTATACTCGTAATATTGAGGTAGCTTGACCACCCTTACCCCAACTTGGTAAAATGCCTCAGCTGTCCTTCTTCTACTATTGTCTTAATGCTACAGAACTGTTATCTATTTCAGAATTATACCTACCGTGAGACTCAAACATACCTATTAAAGTGTTATCGAACCGGGTTACTCACGTTAATTTAAGTCGAACTATCTATGTCGAGCAATCATGGACTCAAATTACGTGAGTGACCCGGTTCGATAAAATTTTAAACTATTACATTTCAACGGTTTTTTCCTTACAAAAAGCACGAGTTCTGGTTGCTCTTGAGGAATTTTATTTTCATCATCTCAGTCATAAGACGTCCACTGCTGAACATAGGCCTCCCCTCTGGACCTCCACATGTACCGGTTAGATTCGACCTGGCCTACTACCGCGAAAATCGAAATTCGCAAATTTCGAGGATTTCTCTGTCATTCCAACGAAGGCGTTATTAGAGTGAGAGAGACAAATCCTCGAAATTTACAAATTTCGTATTTCACGGTAGGGCCGCTGCATCCAGCGTGTCCCGTATATTTTACTATCACGAAATATTTACCTAAGCATTTAACATTTACGCAATGTTAAGTATGCAAATAAGTTCTTCTAATCCTTTCATTGGCATTTTTAAAAATAAAAATATATGGCTACGGTATTTATGTAAATAACATAGACCCAGATTCAGAGAAAAAAAGAATAAACTTATCTGTTATCTGTAGTACGTACGTAGTAAACGTAGTTTCAGTTTGATTATTTCTTTTCCTTTTACCAACACGGGCTTCCTTACAAATGCGGGCGATGAACGCACAAAAGATTATCTGCAGGAAAATAGTGTTAATTAATACGCGTGTTATATAGTCTGTGGCAGAGACAACAAAGATGTGACACACACATACACATAGTGTGTAACTGTGTAGGAGCAACGTCTTTGGCGTCTCAAGTTTCAGAGTTAAGGGGCAGTGAGACGGGCAAAAGTAAGGGTGTGATGCCATCTGAATATTTAATAAAAGACGCGCTAATGTATCTGTCGACATTTCATATTATGCGGTTTATTTTGAGGGTTTCAAGACATATTTGAATAAATATTTTAACACTTTCATTGCGGACGAGTGCTACGCGCTACGCTCGTAGCCGACTGCCGATCCCGTGATTTTTCCGCTTTGTAGCGAAAATGGACCTCCCACAGAGAGCTCCCCTCGGGAGTTCCTCGCGCTCAATGTGTTAATGTAAAATATAAAACCGATGTAAGGTACTTACTCACAAAAGTACTTCGGTAACCTAATGCGTAGAATCCAAAAAATCTGAAACATATTGTGGCCCACAATTTGGAAAGGTCGATCACATAATATGTAAAATAAGTCATTTAATTGAATGGGTCTCTTATATTAGTACCTACCTACCTAGTTTATGGAACAGTGATATAATGTATGTATGGGAACATACATACTCTTCTTAGTCGTTGCACTCTCGCTAGAGTGGTCGTGGTCATCAATCAGTGTTCCGACGAGTGACAAGTTTCGTGATGCGGCGCCAATCTTCACGGACCGCAGCCTTTCTGGTACATCCATGGGGTAGTTTGTTGAATACCCATACTACTTGACCCTTTTTTAAGCGTTTCTTGACCCTCCCCCTCCCCCTGGTGACCAAGAGTGATACTTTGACGGACCCCCTCCCCCCCTAAACAGGTCACGTAGTATGGGTATGTTCCCTATGGTTCTTAAAATAGAAGATCGATATTGATATTCATAGATAGCAGTGCTGAAGCAGAATTTTTTGAGCATTGCGGTGCACGGCGGACTAAGATAGAAAATAGCAGATTAGATGCTAATCGCGAATTTTGAAGAAATGAGTAGTGACTACTTACTAGGAAATACCCAAATAATCGCGGAGAAAAAGTAGTACAACATAAGACTGATTTAAAAAGAAACTGTCAAACAGCAAGCCTAGCTAAGACGCCATTCAGCAATCGTATGCGATAAGCGATAAGTCACGTGACTATAATAATGTATGGAAATGGTCACGTGACTTTTCATACGATTCTGTTATTCTCATACATTAATTCAAAAGAGTTTGTTGCTATTCCAATTGGAATAAAGAATCATTAGACTTTGACTTTGACTTGACTTATCGTTATCGCTTATCGTAACTACCTGTAGTTAATGTAATTTTACTCGTTGGGTAACGTACTTTCAATATCAGTTAGAAATTTTCTGATATCTGTTATATTTACGGAATTATGGCAGGGCCACACTTAACGATTACACCCTGTATACATACAATGGCTGAATGGCAGCTTGGCTAGGTCTGCTGGACGCTTAGCCAAGTTGCCAATCGCTAACGCTTAATCGTCAATCGTAAACGAAAGACAGCTAACTGTCTTTGTCGCACTAATATGAAAGAGTGCCAGAGAGGGAAAACTACGATACGCTACTAAGCGTCAGCGATTGGCAACTTGGCTAAGAATTGTGTTCCGTCAAAATACATATTATAAACCACTGGCCAGGACTTGAACGACCCCTTATTCTAAATTTAAAGGCAATTACATTAAACTGTAAGTTCGGAGCAACCGTACCTTAATTAAGTCGCTGTAATAATTCTCTTGCGCCTGAATTGTGGTCAGTTGGATACTCTGCCTGTGACCCGACACGGAAATGCCATCAATTCCTTTTGAGCTTACTATTCGGAGTCAATTTGATTACTGCCCTCTCACATTTGGATATTTTATAAATTTACTAGCAAAGCCGGGGTTTGCACGGGTACTATACCTACATAAAAACCTTCCTCCTGCATTTTTCTACCTATTAAAAAAAATCTCATCAAAATTCGTTGCGTAGTTTTAAAGATTTAAGCGTATAAAGCGACATAGGGACAGAAAAAGTGACTTTATTTTATACTATGTAGTGATTAACTAGGTACTGCAGGCTAGCTGGGTCAATTGCAAAAAAAATTACATAGTTAAAGGCCTTTTCGCTGTGTGGTGACGGCAGTAAGAATACATTTGGCACCACCCCAACTCCTCCTGCGGGTGTGGTAAGAGTCGACTAAGGGATTGTAGTGTTACTGGCCATTCTTTGATAGAAGATTGAGGGTGGGCAGCAGCGTCATCGTAGCGATTATGGGTATTTACCTCCTAATTCATCTATACGTATAGTTAATAGGAGAGGCTTACGTCCATCAGTGGACTGAGATAAGCTGATGATGATGATGAAAGGCCTTAAATGAAAACAAAATTTAACGTCATAGTTTTTGTGTTACGAAGTAAGATTTTGTGTATTTCACGACTTTTGGCAGTGAAAAAGGAGACAAATTCAAATTTTCTATTACTGATCAACAATAAGTGCCTAAATTTTAAAAATGCTAAGGGTACATACTATAATTAATATTACTAACTTTCGTTACACAATTAACGCGATACTGATTTTTGTTTTGATTAAGGCCTCAAGTATGTACATTTTTTTGCAATCGACACAGCTAATATTACCCAAACGCTATGGAGTAAAGGAAAAATGATTGAGAAATGCGATATACGAGTATATTATTACCTATGGATTACTGCGGCGTCATAATACCGCCATCTAGCGGAACTGTTATTTGAACTGCGTTTTTTGCCTTTTAGCACTCTATTATAAGTCCACCCTTATAATACGCACCTTACATTCCCCCCACGCCTCATCAAAGCAAATCGCTAGATAGAAGTAGGCGCCGCGGTCATTTCTATCGACTGCTAACCGCGTGTTCTAGTTTCTGATGGAACGTTCTCGAGTCGTACGTCGTCATGAAACCAGCGACCAAAAACCAGTGAGTTCAAATGTAGGTATGAAGGAGAAAGCTTTTTGTAATAAGTGTAGGTACTCCTTGCGCCAGTTAGAAACGAAAACAATGGAAGCAATATGGCTGACTCGTTCGTTCGTTTTATAGTGCCCTAAACACGTTAAGATAATAAATACCATCTTTCTTCAAGTTCCTATCATCAGACTCCGACTTAATGCCATCGGGGCTATGGATACGTTAGATTTTCGTAAATATCGAGTAATACCTCCTCCTTTTCGTCAATTAAAAATAACACTAAAGTAATTTGGTTCTTCCCCAAATCTTCCCGCGGGCGTCGTAAGATTCGACTAAGGGATTGAAGTTTCGCTGACCATTTTTGATAGAAGATTGATGATGGGCAGAAGCGTCATCATAATGGACACATTACTGCAATCTCCAATCCACATGGCAAGAGAGGCGATTGTGCCTATTTACCTCCATAGTTAATTGAAGAGGCCTACATGATGATCAGATAGGCTGATGATGTGAAATTGTTTTGCTTGAACATTGGACTCTACCGCGCTAAACTAGCGATTGCAACACCGCCGAAGCTCGTTAGATGGCGTTAATTAGATCCTCAGTATTCAGGTCGGGCTTAAAGATCGTGCTTACGGCACGACGGTGAGTCTTAGTGGAATGGCCAATAAACGAACCTTAGGGCTACCTGCGACCTACCGCCTATTCACGATGTAACGAAACAAAGCACGAACGAGATACATAAGGTATTTTGGAACTTGGTTTAAGCCTAGAGACTTGAGAGGGTTATTCTCAGCATTATGTCCAGTTTTATACTTCATCATCATCAGCCTATGTTAGTGCACTGCTGGACGTAGACCTCTTCTATTTACTATGCATATAGATGCATTAGGAGGTAAATGCCCATAATCGCCACGCAGGGCAAGCGGATTGGTGATCGTAGTAATGTGTCCACTATGATGACGCTGCTGCCCATCATCAACCTTTTATCAAATAATGGTCAGTGACACTTTAATCCCTTAGTTGGCTCTTACGACACCGCAGGAGTTGGGGTGGTGACAAATGTATTCTTCATGCCGTCATCACACGGTAAATTTTAACTTACCTTAATTTTAGTCAGTATCAATGTTCGATATCTTAGTTTTACATTAGATACTTCTAAAATTGCCAGTGAAGTTACGTTACGTATTATGAAGTAAATTTTTTTGTAACAAGGTTTGACAATGAGAAATGAAGACATTCAAAATTTTCAAATTTTCCATGAGCGATCAACAATATGCACCTATATTTTTTAAATTTGCCTTTTTTTACCACCAAGGAAGGTTAGACAGAGTATAGGTACAATATAGTTTGTATGACCTTTCGTAACATAATTGACACGATAGTTATACTCGATATTTTTGTTTTGATTAAGACATGACTTTCCTTTTTTTGCAATCTAGGTAGATTCTTTAAGAATCTCTAAGCGGGATTAAAACTCGCGAGCTTCAGTTTCGTAGGCAGAATCACACTATTGACTGAGCTACGGAGGTCGTCGAAGCTAAGTTTGACTACGAACCAGTCCGCAGCTCATATTTCTTAATTCTCGCCTTCAGCAAGCAGCTAGGTTTATTCCCTTAAACTGACAAGTTTTGACATCGCGCCAATGCCGAATTGGCACTAGGAATGCTGTAAATTAAACCTAGACTGTAACAGGAACACGCCCGAGTGTCATAAGACACTTCCAAAGTCTTCTAGTCTTACTACCGCCGGGTTGGGCCGAGCCAAGTGAGTTTTTGCATTGATTTATTCAGACGGTGAGCATAGTGGTGTGCCGTGTGCTTTGAGGATTTAGTAATGGAGTCGGCTTCATATCGTTTCCCCTCTGCCAAAAACTTTGGCCAAGAATTTGTACATTGACCAAACCTGTATATAAAAACTATTTCATTAATCGATTCTTCGCAGTCTTGTAATCGTTATGTACCCGTAACAAGCTCCGTCAAAATGCCTGTATGTGCTATGTATGGATTCAAAACTCGTTCAAATACATCATGTATACAAAATATGCGATACCATTTCATATGTTGCCTTTATTTGTTTATATTACAACATTTTATTACATAAAATTGTTCAAGAAAATCAAGTACCAGGGAATCGATAGCAAAATCGGTTTCAAAAATATCGCACACAATTCGTATTTTCATTTTTGACTGATGGAGAAAGTTTGACATTTATTGTATTCTCGTATTTAAGGTTAATAAGGTCTACCCATCTTTAAATTTTGTAGGAAATATCAGACTTAGTGAATCAAGTAAGACAGAAGACTCTGCCTTGGTCTAATGTTAAGCTTATATGTAAGACAATAAGGTTGAATATTTATTGCGCTTATTTGGAATACGTATTACGCGCGAAAATACATAGTGATGTGAACGTTGCTCTTTATGACACAATGTCGAGAGTAGGTATAAAATGTCGAGATACGGACACTTGTGTTTACGTATATTAGTGTTCTCACAGTAAGTAAATAAAATCACAGTCTTATCGAATTCAATAACTTCATTTTTACAAGTGCTACTTAACGCTAGTTGGACCTATATTATAAATTGTATTTAGGTACTTACTAAAATATCACTAAGGAATATCAATATCACCGGCCCTCACAGACAACATATGTTGTCTGTGCCGGCCCTATTGCAAAAACTTGTATGTATACGCACCTACGCACCTTGTACCTTCGCACTTGTATTCAAATTGTATCCTTACGAGTATTCACAATTAAGCCTCAGTCAGTTTTACCCCAGCTAACTAAAACTTTCTTACTACAACAAAATAAATAATAGGTACTCGTATGTACACTCGTATGGACATACATTGTTTTCTTTCACAACCGCTAATCATTAAGTACATTTATTCAATAAAAAATACAATTACAGAACGAAATAGGTACAAGAAATACAAACTTAAAACTAACTATCACTAAAACACTCAGTTACAGCATAGACAACACAATACAAAACACGCACTAAATATAAAATATCTCCCCCAGATCCCCCGCCTCCGGAAAACTGCCTAAAATGCTGGCCACATTTCCCCTTTGCAGGGCCAAGCCTAACCTCTGGGCAAAGAAAACACCCGCCCTAGGGTCGCCCGAGACGCCCACTAGCCGGACCGATACTTCTTTTACAATTTTTTTAGTATCGGTCGACCAGGGACCCAAAGTTTCCACCGCAAGCGCCGCAAACTCATAATCGCTCGTTAAAAACGCGTACTTGCGGCGCTTGAGCGTCTGGGCCTGGTCCGCGGCTGTCCCAGACTTTCGAGCCGACCCCTCAACATGGGACGGGGCCAGCGTATCCACGCAGGTAGCGTCCCACGCCAATGGGCGACCCAGACTCCATGGCACGAGAGTGCAGCCGTCAGGCCTCTTGCCGTCCGCCGCAGAAAGGCCTGACGGCTCCAAAGTCGCAGGAAGCGAGGCAGTACTAAGAGCGCGGCGAATTAAATCATTCATGGTGGAATGTCGGTAAATACGGCCAGCGCTCATCCTGCAATGCAGGCCATGCCGGCCCAAGCAATCCACCGACAGACCACATCGACTGCAGGTGTGGGCCTCGCATATTTTCAAGCCCAAGCGCAGGCACACCGCAATACGCAGGGCAGTTGGCTCCAAAACGGTACCCAAATTGCGTGACGGAAGCGCGTGCAACCAATACCCTGACTCCTTCTCCGACACAGCCAGGAGTCGGGCCCGTTCTAGGTGGTCACAGGAATCCTGCAAGAGGAGTTTGTACCGTGCCTCCACGTTAATGACGTCCCACGCTACCTGGCTTGACTTATCCTGCGGGACCAGATCGACCGAATGGTCCGCCCCCCATGCCGATTCTGCCTCTGCCAGGCACGACACCGACACGTCAGCGGTTGAAGTTATGCGAAGAATACCGCCAACGAGGGTGAGTGTGCTGTAGGCAGAAGACAAAAACGCTGGTAGGGCCAGATCACCAGTCATCCGGAGACCAAGGCCACCAAACCTTATCGGGAGGGTAGCCTGCGACCAACTATCACGCGTAAAACTAACGTTTAATATTTTAGAAACCGCCTCCTTCAGGAGATTATCCACGCTCGCAGTAATTGCAGGAAATTTCCAAACGGGGGCGCAGCGGAGAACGTACATGAACCGCGGCGAGAACAGGCAAAGGCGCAGAAGGTAAATCGCCATGTGCGGACTAATGTTAAATAATAGGTCCGAGCACCTATTAAAAAGCTCGATTTTAGAGGCTATGGACGCCGGTATAGATTCATCCAAAATTGGCGCTCCCAGAAGAGTGAGAGAGGCGCGCGACAAAATCGTAATATTTGGAGTGAGCTTGTTAATGTCGCTAATCAGAGACGACCGAGTGTTAGCAGGAATGGCATCTGAAACAAAGAGCTCACACTTGTCGTAGTTCACCGACAGACCAACCTCCGCAAACCTATCGATTACAGTTTTCAGATCGGCTAAAACTGTCGATATATTACCCCCGATAGTGCCATCGTCGAGGTACCAGCAATTCAACTCCGACGTGAGCTGGGTAATTATTGGGTGGATGGCCAAACTAAATATCACCGGTCCCAGCGGATCCCCCTGCTGGCAGCCCACGCACGAAGGAATTTCGTTATCCCTGTACATGAGGCTTGACGCTGAACCATAACACTGCCATAGATAGCCGTAAACCTCCGGGAGATCATTCTCTACCTGAGCCAGAAGGATTCCGCGGTCTATGGAGTTGAAAGCGTTGCAAACGTCGATCTTTACCAAAATTTCAAAATTTTTGTCATTTAGGAAAGATCGGGCTGCGTGTACCGCTGCCTCACAACCACCTGTAAGGCCAAAACCCAACTGGACGGGCCTGAATTTCTGCGCCAAACGGGGACGAAACTGAAGACAGCAAATCTTAGATGCGAGACGACGAAAAGTGTTGCCAACGGCAATGGGCCGAATACCCCCATCTTTTTTCTTCAAAGCGATAAGATTAGCGCCGTACAATACCGGAAGAATTTCCTGGCAAACTTTCCCAGCCAACATTAAATTCGTCAGAACCGTAAGCTCCTCCAGCAACGTTTCACCAGCATCCCCCGCGAGTGGACTAACTAAGTCCTTTAAATGCTGCGGTGTGATGCCGTCTAAGCCACCCGCTGAGCCAGTAGGAAAAGAGAGAATTGCCTGCAGAACTATTTGCTTAGAAACCTGAAGCGGTTGGTCCGAGGCTGCAGGCGGCCTTGGCGGGATTGGTGGCAGTGAGGACGATGAAACAGCGGGATGCTTATTGAGCAGAGCACTGAGCACGGTAGAAGAGTGTGGCGCCAAAGTATCACTAGAAAAAAGTAACCTAGTAGCCCCTTTTAAGTTGCCGTCGGACACCTTTTGCTCAATCTGTTTGCACTTGTTCTTATTTCCACCTACGCTTTGGACGGTTTGGTCTGTTATGTATGGTACATCGGTGGAATCCGGACTAGACAAAGACGATTGAGATAAGTTTTCCTTGATTATAGCGGTTAAAGTGTGACTTGATTTCTTGTGCGGTACTCGAAAGTTTTTGTACGCAAAAGAGAGAAGATTTTCCCAAGCCGAAAAACTGTTGTCTTTAACCACCTTGGAAATCGCCTCTGATAAACCTCGCGCTGCTAAAACCCGTGCCCCTTTTGGAATCCGTTTTGTTACTTTACAATCTGCCTTGAAGGTAGCCAATAATTGAGCAAACGACAGGGGGGCTGGACTGGGAGTAGCGGCGCCAGTCACGCTCTGGACAGAAGTTGAAACACCGGGCTTATCAATACGGGGACTGTGGGCACGTACGCAATGTATCTTCAGACCTCGCTGTCCCTTATACAACTTGCGGTCTGAACAGATTGGACATTCCAAAAACGAAACCTGCGGCGAAGCAACTGGTGTACGGGTAGCCATTGCAAAACAATTCAGCTTCAGACAACAAATAAAAAAGAAAAAAAAAAAAAAAATGCAAAAAAAAAATTACAAACAAATGAAAAATACAATAAATTTATATCAATTCAATATTAAATAAAATCTAAAATTTTTAATAATCTAAACATAAAAAGTCAAACATAATAAATATTTTTTAAATTACAATAAAAAAAAAAGCAGTCAAAACATGATTAAATCTTAACTTGATCTGAATTAAATTATGTACATAAAAATACCAATAAAGTAATTAAGTCAATGGACCAATTCATTGCAATACGACTATATACGCAGATATACAAAAGTCAATATAGTACACAAAAAATAAAAATAAAAAGTTACTGGCAAAGCTTATCTACAACACAAAAAAAAAGTATAAGTATTATGTTACATTGTTATTTGTATTTGTAAGTTATCCTCACGTGTAACATCGAATTCCCTGATCAATGTTTATCAATTATAATTATAAGCAGCTTATAACACGCAGTTTAAAAAAATAGTCAAATAAAATAATAAAAAATCAAAATTAAGTTTTAAAACAACAAAAAAATTATAATAATAAAGAATTTAAAGTAATTTGTTAATTTGATTGCAAAAACAAAAATAATAAAAAACTAAAATATTTTGACGATCTGCTGGAATCGATCCCTGACTCGCCGTTTAACAGGCACCACTAAATTCTCACTGCCACGGCCGCTATAATGTCTTAGGTGAAATTACTTATTGGGTTCAACCTAGTAGTGGTTCTTTCGCAATCAGGGCGGTTCGGTAATCTTCGGAACAGAATGACAGCGGCAGTGCAAGCTTCGACAACTTGCCGTGGGTTCAAAGTTCAAATCACTTTTAAATGTTCAAACGGTCACATTGTTTTATCGCTATTTCTTGACAAATTTATAGTTATAATTAATCGGGTCACAGAATATAGTTTTGAAAACACATTTGAGTTCTTGTCCAGTGTCGTGTCACTATTTCCTTAGATTTTCTTGACGTCAATGACTTAGCCACTATTGACTTGTCGCATTTCCACACTTAATAGTCACATTTCATGGAGATAACATTTCAACCGTCGGCACTTATAGTCTTCCACATATTTATCCACTTATAAGTCGCTTTTATTTAGATAAAGCATTTTAATCACTCATATAACACAGAGCTTATTGTTGACATGACGCGAGCGCCATCTACCCTCGTTACCAATAATATTATTTATTAAATATTATAATTGATTTACAGATTTCGAAATGCACGTGATTGACCGAGACTTTCCTTACAGTTACAGGTGTAGTGAGAAATTACTTGCCTTCGGAAACGTTCGTAAACACATGCTGTTTCAGGCAGTGTCACCGAGTCTGACTGAAGTTGCATGACAGCTGTTACTGTCAGTCTCAGTGAGATAGACTGAAACAGCATGTCGTTGACGAACGTTTCCGAAGGCAAGTCATTTCTCACTACATCTGTACAGCCTTCGTAGTCAAAGATCGCGATAAACGAAAACATAATCAATTGAAGTAGGTTAATGGCAAGACATTCAGGCGATTTTGTATTAAAATTGGTTGATTAATTAATAACTGTTACTAATTGTTTGTTTACTTTTATTTAAATACTCAAAACAACAATATATAGTACCAAGGTGCACGTCAATCTATGACGTTTAGAAAAATATATCGATACGATAATCTTCAGACACTTGAAAGCCATATTAATCGGTTCGATTACACCTACATCGATATTTGAAATTGTGTCCGCATAGAAATTTTACTGTATTAGTGTGATAATTTAACTTAGTGTTGTGGTATTGTTTAAGTGTGCGTGAGTAGTAACGAGAAGAAGAAATGCATTTGTAGTTAGATCGTTTACATGTGTGCTACCTCGTCCCCCTCGGAAATTGGCAGAATGTTTTGTTAGGAAAGTTATAGCGATACCGTCTCCCCATAGTAAATCCTCAAAGGCCGTGTGCCATAGGCGGTAAAATATTTATTAAAAATATATGTAAGTATGTCTTTGTCTTGGGACATCTTACACAAATCGACCTAATTAAGGCTCGTGATGTACCAAAAGACGATACATAAAGTAGATAGGTGCATACTTAAATAAATAGGCAGCAACGACCAAGGAGCAAACTCTTTTCAAAATGTTTTTTATTTATTTATATCCCAAGCGTATTCAATTTAAAATATAAGATTGATCTATGTTTTCATTTATATTTCAGTTATATCCAAAATATGCTGTTCGTGTCCTTGCCATGGGTCCTGAGTGTAATATCCTTTGAGAAAACAATGACGCGCAATATTTTGACGTCTTTTCCTTAAATGCACTAATCACAGACGAATAATATTCCGACGAGTTAGCTGAACGGCTTTCTTGTGAAATATCTGGTACACAGCTCATATATTTCTTTATTTTTCAAGGATTTTAATCGGTGTGAAAGATCTGGTATTACGAGTGGCGACTAGGAGAAAGAAATCTTAAGGTTTTTTCATCACACTTGCTGTCTAAGCGCGCCATTGCTTATATGCGTAGCGGGAGTAGTAGAAAAGTGAAATTCCCTAGGGAGTAGTAGAAATGTCAGTACGTCATAGAATAATATTTCGTCTTAAAACTTATTTTTTTGTCCGCAAGTGTGATGAAAAACATTGTATGCATCACGGTCGGTAAGTGGAATATTAACTCGAGTCATTAAAAGCTCATTCTAACACTCTAGTTAGTAATTCCGTACTTACCTCCCTTGATGCACGATGTACTATTGTTCAAAAAGTGGATCAGCAAAGTCTGCCTAGCAAGTCACACTTACTATGGGAATAGCAGGTTGGTCAGATCTATATTATATTATGCATTTTACAACCTGGGTCGCGTTTTATAAAGTTACAATTTACAATTTCGCTGTTTGCCTCTCTAACGCACGCACGTATTGGCTAGAAAGAGAGGCAAACAGCGAAATTGTAAATTGTAACTTTATAAAACGCGACCCAGAAGTTGAGTTATTACATAAACGTAATGTGCATGCAACAAATTGCTAGAGCATTCAAACACTGCAAAGTTATGACAATTGTAGGTTTCGCTTACTTCTTTATTGTACGATTTTTTTTAAAATATTGAATGGATGAAGGAATGTTTTGGGAACGGACGAGTCATACGGCTCCTCAAGTCATCACTATTGTACACCGTCCAGCAGGTTCGACGATTGATCTGGCATTTGTCAACGGTCTCTGTATTTTACATATTTTATTATATTTGCAGGACATTAATAACTTATTGTTTGCCCGTACAACATTTACGATTTGGCTTATTTTTTCTTTATTTTAACATTTCTCCCAAAGTATTGTCTGTGAAAAACGGGGAAAGTTTCGAAGAACGGGGAAAAAATTCCCGAGAACGGGAGTATATACGGCTCGTCCTATCACCTACCGGGCAGCAGTCGACCACGACGACATTGCTCTGGCGTTTGTCAACGTTTCTCTGCATTTGTATATTTTATTAAAATTGCAGGAAACTTAACATTACACTAAAGGCTTGTGACTTTTAATGGACGATGTTATAAAATGTTTTGTTCATTAAATTTTTCTTTCGATATAAAATTATAGTTATTCAGTGAGACGTAATAATTAAAAAAAATGTGTTATTA